>NIUQ01004067.1:0-15056 GCA_002796945.1 Plectus sambesii
ATTCCTTTTCAGCGCGGTCGTTCGGAACAATTCGATCTGGGATAAGGTTGTGTTCAAGAAGGTGCGGGAAGGTATGGGCGGTCGAGTGCGCCTGATGATTACTGGCTCGGCTCCGTTGGCCGAAAACGTCCTCACTTTCATCCGCGCCGCGATGGGCTGTATTGTGATCGAGGGCTACGGCCAGACGGAATGTGTCGCCGCTTGCACCGTTACGATGGAGGGCGACCACACCCCCGGCCACGTCGGCATGCCCTCCCCCTGCTGCGCCATCAAGCTAGTCGACGTCCCCGAACTCAATTACTTCGCCAAGGACCGCGCCGGTGAAGTCTGCATCAAGGGGACGAATATCTTCCGCGGCTACTACAAGAACCCCCAGCAAACCGCGGAGACGCTCGACCAGGATGGCTGGCTTCATACTGGAGATATTGGCCGCTGGACGGAGACCGGCACGCTCAAGATCGTCGATCGCAAGAAGCATATCTTCAAGCTTGCACAGGTTCGTTGCTTTCTTTATTCTATTCTTTCCCGCATCGTATATAGAGGAAATTTTTTATCAGTAACGAGCGTCGAGACCGGATATCGTAGAACGTCAAATTTAGCCTATCTTTAGCACGTGGAACGTCGAGGAAAGTCTTGCCGTTACTGAGTAGAAAATTTCCCCTATACTTACCTTCTTTTCTTCTTCGCATCATTCGTTGCAAGCTCCCCCTTTCACACTCGAATTGCAGGGCGAGTATGTCGCACCCGAGAAGATCGAGAACATCTACGTCCGTTCCAAGTACGTCGCCCAGTCGTTCGTCCATGGCGAAAGTCTCAAGTCCTGCCTCATCGCCGTCGTCGTACCCGACCCAGAGGTGCGTAATGATTTAACGATGCCGTTTCGCTGGCGTACTGAGAATTTTCTTTGCTATTCGTGTTTCATATTACGTGAATTTTTTAATTCTTGATTATATCTCCTTTCCGTAATGCAACGAACTCATCAGTTGTTATTTATGCCAGTTCTATTTTGGATCGTGCGTTTGAAAAATCGAATTGGACACTTTTCTTAAAATAAAATGTAGCAAAGGGTCTTGGTTGTTTTGGAAGGTGTCTGGTTTAAAGTGTAAATGATGCAGACCCTGCAGCGTTATGCGTTCTTTGAGCTGTACGTGCCCGCCGCGCAAACCCGTCTCCCCCCTAATATACTAATTGCCCTTATTCGCTCTGTCTGGTGGAAAATTTTCAACAACAAAAACAACAACAACCCGTAAATAACGTTTGTGTGTTCACAACAAGATGTGGTAACGAACTTGATTATGTGGCTAAAGGCAGTGCTAGTTTCGCCTCTATAAGGACATTACTTGACTTGGAAACTTTATGCATATTTTTTAACATCGAATAATCAACTTTACACGATATTTAGTTTTAAAATTTTTATCTGTTGCAGGTGTTGCCGGGAGCTGTTGCTCAGGCGTTAGGAATCAAGGGAGAGTCTATGGAGGCTCTCTGCAAGAATGACGCCGTCAAGAAGCTTATCCTGGATGATATGTTGAAGGTCGGCAAGGAGGCCGGGCTTTTCACCTTCGAGCAGGTTCGTTCCCTTCCTCTCTCTTCCCCTAGTCTAACCATGCCCCTTTCGAAATCGTTAAATTCAAGCTATTCAGTGGCACACGATTTAGATTACGGAATTGTTATTTGAGAAAGAGGTATTGGAGTCGCATTGCAATGAAGCTATTATTTGGGGAATCGAATTAAAGGAATCGCTTTTTATAATCAGAATAGGAAACGATGGGATCGTTATACCTGCCTCTATAGTCAAAGTTCCCCTATCAATAACAAGAAATCTTAGATTGAATATGGCAAACTGTTTCGAAAGTCGATAGCGCTTCTTTTTATCAATTCGCGCACGTAAAACCAAGAAATTACTATCATTCTGGGTGAGAAACGGTGCTTTTTTCACGGAAAAGTGGGCTCATCATTGCCAAATACGATGCCTAGCGAGATTTCTTCCTCGCGAAGAAATGTTGACGATACTTGCTCCATAGTAAAGTGCAGTGTTTCATTTCGCCATATTACAGGTCCGTGACATCTACTTGGCTCCCGACATGTTCACCGTTGAGAACAACCTTCTCACACCCACCCTCAAGAGCAAACGACCACAGCTGCTCGACCACTTCCGCGATCAGCTCAGTGCCATGTACAAAAACCTCGACTGATGTGCTCCTTGTTAACGTATTTTTCAGTTTCAGTTCTTCACTCTTTGTTGTGAGATTATTTTTTGGCACTTCCACGTTCTGCGCTATAGTGTGTTATTATACTTCTGCACTCTTTTTGTTCATTTTGTTGAGAGGCGTAGTTCTGGAATCTGTCAGTAGCTCATCTTCCTTAGTTCAGTATTGCTTTTCCCTGTTTTCGAGCGGTAGGTACCGTATCAGACTGGATCTTGCAATTCGTTCGCCACTCGAGTGCCTGTCATCCGTCGGTTGACCACACGACTGTTGTCTGTCATTTCTGTCTTTGTGGTTTTGCTTCTTATTGCGTACCATCCCCATGACTCGCCGCGCGCCAATAGCTCGTGACCCATCATGTCCCGGTCCATTTTTTTCCGGCGCTCATCGCCCGTGTTGTTTTGTGCACTAATCGGGCTCTAAAGCCGCAGTCATAATGCGCTGACCGACCGAATGTTCGCCCGATTGGAGCAGTAGGAAGCGCGTGAACTTGTGATATTTATGAATTTGAAAGAACTGCGCGGTAAAATGACACGCGACCGACTGGCAAAGATCAGCCGTTGTTGAAATGTCAGAAATTCGATCGGTAGCGTCGCTCGCGGGCTTTCGAACATTGTGCTGGCGAAATTAGGTCGGTCGGCGCATTGTGCGAACACCGCTTCAGCTAATGCAGCACACTTGTTTCGTTCGTTTGATCCGCACCGCCTCACGCCTGATTCTTTGTCCAATTTGATTAATAATGAGCATCTTTTATGATAAAAATAACGTGTTGACTTGTTCAGAGAGCTCTCGCGTATGACTGATTCTTCGGACTCTTCTGATTGCTTTTGCAATGTCACTGTGGTTTGCTCATAATTCGCTAACAGATCACGATGAAAGTTCTTGTTTTTACGTATGTACGGATGTTATGCGATGATGACTTATTATGCGTTTTTTATAATGTAAGCATAAAGCTATTTTTCAACGTCGTGGACTAGCAACACTTGCACTCTGTCAACGCGTCTTTTCGCTGTAAACTCTGGCGAGAAAAATTCAAATTTAAGCTAGAATTGTGCGGCAATGTGGCTGCTTGCTTGTATCAACTATAACGGCATAGCTTGGCTTTGCTTAACATCGAGGAAAAAGTTACTCTTATACTTTGGCGCATTCGCCGCGGCAACACTGGTCGGTGCGCAACATGCAGCTGAGAACGTTGCGAGATGATAATTTGTTCAAAGCTGTAGTCGCTACCATGTCCCTGACCGCCGTCGGTTTGTTTATACGCGCGCAATTGGAAGGTCCCATAATTGCATGTCGTCATCAATGAGAGCCATCAGATGTGTAATCAGGGTGGGAGTGGGGCGAGTGATCATCCTGTTGCTTGTTTGGACTACCCATCATTCGTGACGTTTGATCATGGGGTTGATTGCCAGCTGTGAGCGTGTCTACTTCAGCACTGATCTTTGTATCGGTAATTGCCGCGCGAGATCAAAACTTGTTTATTATGCTTGAGATATCGTGATAATGGAACACGGCGAAGGATATTTCTTTTTCAATTGTTATTTTTTTTGATAAGGTGAAGAATGACTTGGAGCCCAGATTTGCGCGCGCAGCTGCGTAGTGAGCGGCAAGAAGAATCCGATGGATGTCAATTTGTTTCTGAAACGAAGCCAACTGATTGAGGAATGGAGTGTCCTCGGGAGCGGTGCTCTCATTGAATTAAGGCGACAGTGGTATAGGGGAGTGAGGCGGTCAAAAGACTGTGTTGCCCAATGAGTGGCGGCGCAATTCGACCCTCATCTCTCGTCCGCTTTGTTCGGCTTGAACGGAATATCCGCACGGAGCGGCCAGATTGCTCATCGTCACACTTCCTGCGCCAACTTGCGAACACAACAACTCGCCGCATATATATCAGAGAGACGTTCAGCACCGTACCGCCAGAGCACCATGAACAACCTTAGCATCATGACGTTGTTGAATCGCAGTAGTATAACGTTGCTGAATCGTACGGCCGAGTTGGATCGCCGATTCCACTTCATCAACATAATACCGTACTGTTTTGTGGGCATCGGCGTCATCGGCATCATTCTCAACGCCGTCACTTTCATCAAGCTGAAAATGGCGCGCAGGCACAGTTCGACCACCCGACTCTCCCTTCAGCTGCTCAGCTCCATCGCCGTCGCCGACGGACTCTGCTTGTTCGCTCTCCTCTTCATGGTCACCGTCAATTACTTCCAACTGCCCATCGTCGTTATGACAGTCTTGTGCAAGGTATGTACGGCAATTCACTTTATTTCCAGGCTGCATTCGCGACATAACGCAGTATTAATTAATCTATATCTTATATTTTTGACCAACCTGTGCACTCACTGCACTCTATCGTGTGTGGGAAGTTAGGATGTAAAGGCAAAATTAAGGAATCGCTCTTTACGGATTCGCCGCATCCCTCGCGCGGAACTACTGTCCTTGTGAGGAAGTATGGGAACTGCTTGAACGGCGAGGCTGCAGTACTTCGCTTTCTCCTATAGAGCCCAGTAATTCTGGGATCCAAACATTTCTTATTGTCTCAGTAATCATGGGCTAACTTTGCATTAAGTAAAAAAGTAGGATGCAACTGTTATCGCGTCGAAAAAGACGCGAAGCAAGCATATATCGCGAACTGTCTTGTACCGTTTCGTCCAGCTATCGCCAAGTGCTTCGGGATAGAACGTCGTTCAATACTAATGAACGGAAAGGATATGGAGGATAGCAAAACTTTGGTCGACATTGTAAAAATGCTTCCGATTCAGCTGGACGTATTCGTCGTACATGCGGCGTCGGCATTCAGCGTATGGTGCTGGCTGTTACAATCGTTGGTTCGCTACGCCGCCATCTTCTTTCCCTATTTTCACCTAAAGTACGCTGACGACATGAACACGCTGGTGGCTGCCGTCGCGGCTGCCGTGTCCTTTCTCGAGTCGTGGATCCTCGTCGTCGTACAGTACGACGCCGAAGGCGGCATCTGCAAGGAGGAGCTCGACCCTGCCCTCAACACCCCCTTCCACCTTTTCGAGATCCTTTGGTCCTACTTCTTCCCAGTCATTCTCATCACCGTCCTCGACGCGCGCGTCATGTTCTGCACCTCCTCTGCCCATTTCGCCACCATCAGCGAGGCCGATGGACACAGCGTCGGCGGCGGAGGTATGGGGATGAACCTGTCGATATCGGAGGCGAACAGCGCGGCTCGCAGGACGTCGAAAACGTCTCACAGTCGCAACCGTCGCAATCTGAACTTTCTTCGGCGCTGCATAGTGATCGCCCTGGCCGATTTGTTCATGAACTTGCCGAGCTATACACTGCGCCTACTGATGATAATCATCGGTCCTCAGCTGTCGGAAATGTTCAGTCAGAATGAGATGAACATCATCGAGGCGGTCGCTCAGCTGCTCTACTTTGGCCAGTTCTCGTGCAACGCCTTCTATCTCGTCTATGTTATTTATGGTACGCGCTCCGAACGCACCGAGAGAATTCCGTCGATATCGCTGAAAGAGAATTCTTCTAAACACACGCTCAGGCCAAAGCGAAACTCGCGGCTCACTTATTAGACATCCAATGGGGCGCCATTCATGCACCCGCACACGCCGCCGCAGCCCCCGCCTTCATCTTCCGGCCCAGTCCTCAAACATGCGATCTAACGTGATATTGGCTCTCTCACATCGGCACCTTTTCCTGGATGTAACTCCTGCACCAATCGAGTCATTGTTTCGATATTTCGAATAAAAAGTGTCCATATTAGTAGTATGTCGCAGAGGTCTTTGATGTTCGCCGCTCTCCGCGCTGCCGCTCTTCCATGTTACCTCGCAACCGTGTTACCATGACAGCAATTCTAAAATGAAGTCATTCGGTCTACGCATAACTATAGCACGCTCAATCGCATGAGGGTTGTATCAAACATGGGTGCGATGCCGTCTCATTCTGCCGCACCTCTTCCCGGCTATCTGGCACTAACTTTTCAATCTCCAGACAAGATCATCATCCTCGACCCCGGCGCTCAGCATTTGGCCAGTATTCAAGAGATCGTCACGGCCAAGTGGACTCGTAAACACTAGCAATTAAAAGTAGCCGCTTAGTTTTTGACACATTTTGCGCGGTTTTAGGAGGTGTTCAACAGCAAAAATGGAACAACGGCGCGTTCGAAATGAAACTACGCGGAAGACCGTTCCTCGCTCCGTTGGTATCCCTGAACATTTCGGCTAGCAGTATGGTAGCTGAGGCGCGCTTATTCTTCTGCGAGTTAATAGCGGAGTTGGGTCGCTTACAATGGACCATTCTTCTGTCCAGTCACTTTGGCAAGAACACCAACTGTATAACTTGGTTCCTAAAGCAAGAGGATGAGGTCCGTCGAGTTGAATTGATGCTTCGTGACTGATTTATTACAAAGAAGCTTGAGATAGGCTAAAAAAATTGGTGCCTCACCAAGGATGGCGTTGCACGCTGCACTTTTTGATTGCTTATGTTATACATTACACAAGTTTGCTCGATTGCGTTAATTCAAATGATTTTACATTACTCAAGTGGTCAAGAATCAGTTTTGTAAAACCAACTCAACGCTCAGTTGAGAAAATTCAGTTTCATAAAAGGAACTGAGTTTTGATAGTCAATTTATGGAACAAGCCTCGAGAGAGGCAATTTTAAAGCTGTGAGACAATCATATTGACTTGTAGCAAGTGATGCCGGGACCAACAATTTGCTTGGGATTAAAGAGCAACGACCGACTACAGCTGATCGCTGCGCATCCGGCAATCGAATCGATTGTTACGGAAACAGTCGCCAGCAGCCTTCAAGAGACATTTACCTTGGCGAGCGGCATGGAGGTCAAGTTGCAGGGCACGCCATGGTCTCCGAGAAACTTTGAAGAGGTACGAATGCACCTACACAAGTAGGATCAAACACAATGATTATTGATTTGACCAAATATAATATAGTTGATAAGAAACGATACCATTCACTGCTGCTGATACGTCGGCTGCGCTCTGTTACAACTAGTCTAATATGCTTATATTAATAACTCAACCTTTATCTGCATGTGTTGCACGTTTATCAAAGCTATGGATTACCTTAGTTTGTTCAATTTATAAAGGCGTTGGACCAGACCGAGCTGGACCGATCACATTTGTTCCATATAAACATATTATCTGACATGATTAATTGTGATTTTTGTAGGCAGCTGAGGCGCGACGGATTTTGCTCACGTTGATTCGAAAGTTTAGCAAGATGGGCTACGAACTACGCTGCACAGCGGCAATCCGAGGCTACGCAAGAATCGACAGCTGGATGTTTCATAAGGTCAGCCGGTGCAACAAAAACAGAGCGGCTGAATGATGTCGATGACAATTTGTAGAAAAGTCAGCAGTCGTCAACGGAAGCACCTGCGTTCTGCTTAATGTCCCTGGACATGAAGAATAGGATCAGAATGCTCGAGTTTTCGCGAGCCCTCATCGAAACGGTCGAATCAGCCGTCGCCAATAATTGGCTCAAAGGCCTCCAGGAGAAACGGCCGCACTACGTAACTCATTTACGATTAGAGAGATGTAACGGTTCCGTCGATTCCCATCCTGAATAAGCGATTCTTTTCATTAAAATTCCGATTCCGGAATAAGCATAGAATCGGGCACCATTATTCGAGTTCAACGATTTTGGAATCGCAATCGTTATTATACCTTTACTTACGATTGATCGTCTATAGAACTGCTGATTCAGCTTGGACTAGCCGAACTGAAACTATCCGGGAACCCCTGGTTCAGCGACGGTGAAGACGGCATTGCCGGGCGACGCCTTTTCGCCGCCATCCTCCAGTCACTGCTCGCAGCCGGATGGACCGTATCGGGTGTTATGAGTTTGTCCGACAGAAGAAACGATAAGGTACATAGAGTGAAGCGTCGCATTGTTCGATGGGGAAACTCAAGTGAATTGACCATAATATGTATGCATTTGATGGCGGAGAAATCGAATTTCTCACTTTTTCGTCGAATAAAGCTCTGCTTGAACGAAAATAAGATGAGGACCTTATGGGATGCATTTGTAGTTTCTATTCAAAAATGAGAAATTGACTTTGATGCTAGTCATTTCAAGTATTTCGATAGTGCGACCTAATTTAAGCTTCCTACGATCCTTTTCTTTCCACTTTCGTTCATTTAAAGCAAATTTCTATCAAATAATAAATGTGAAATTGGGATTCTACACCTTCAAATGCATATATTAAGGTCGATTTACTGTTTGAATCGAGTTCCGCTTCAATTGAATGTTCGTACATGGAATTATTCAGGCTGCGTTCGTTCTGCGGCAGTGTCAAACGATCAAAGCTCCGTTCATCTGCGTGTGTCCGGGCAAGTATGACCTGATACGAGTGATCGATGGCCCACCCGAGGTGCTCAAGCTCGTGGGCAGCGTGATAGCTAGTCACTGGGCGAAAGGCATTCAATCAGAAGGTTAACTGCATGCGATTGTATGCGGGCAAAATGTTAACAGAACTGATGAAAGTTTAGGCGATAGCGCGAAAGGATGCCGCGAATGGAAGTTGGCCGGCAATCCGTGGTCGATGTACGACGGCAATTCTGCTGACGTCATCGCCGGCCGACTCCTGCTGCTCAAACTGCTCAGCGAACTCGCCGAACTCGGATGGAGGGTCATGTGCAGCGCAGACACATCGTCCAGAATTATCCAGGACGACGATGGTTACAACGTTTCCGAGGATGGCGACACCTGGTTTCTTGCGCGGATTAGCTGTGCTCTATAGATTGAATTTCACTGATCGCATTAGACTATGATAGCGTCTCGTAAGCGGATATTAAAACGGCTGCGCCAATTGATTCGAAGCCGGATGTGAGCCTCGAGCGAACCGAACGCTAATAACGAAATTTCCAGCGTGTTGAAAGAGAATTATTAGGATATCTGATGTTGATAGGGAGCGTTAAGGAGACGACAGAAAAGAGTAGGAGCTGTGACAAGAGCAGCCAAATGACTGTCTAGGGTATACGAGGATTAATCGTTGGGTGACTTTTGCAAAACCAGCGACGATCAATTTTCCAGGGCGAATACATTGCAGTTAGACTAGGAGCACATGTGCAAGTCATTCACATCATCAACTCTCCGCAAAACGCGAATCCCGCATAACTTCACGTCGAATGAAAAAGGACAGAAGTAATTGAAGTTTGCACGTAAAGTAAGCTCAAAAAGAAGAAAAGATAACGGCGTGCATTGGCGTCCCACCAGCCTAAGATGTCGGTCGACGCCGCCATTGCCTTCTTCGTCGTACTCGACGCCGTCATCATTATCGCCGAACTCATTATGCACTAACCTAGGATCAATTCGTATAGCAATTTTAATATCCAGTTAACAGACGCTTCGATAGTCTAATGCGATCAGTGACGTGCAGTCAACGCAGCGCGGCTAATCTGCGCAAGGAACCCACGCGTATTGCCATGCTCGGAAATACTCTATCCACCGCCGTCCTGGATAATTCTGGATGAAGTTCACTCTCTCATCGCCGTCTTGCAAACCGATTGCGATCACATGATCACAGATCATTGCAATAAATCATTTCGAAGACAATGCTGCAGCAAGTCAGTTCCCTTAACCGCATGGGAATGACACAACTCGATATGTGTGCGAAATGAAATCCGATGCAGATGGGCATATTTAATGACACAAACAACAAGCGCGTATGACGCCGAGAAGAAACGTTAACGAAGCGAGCGAATACAAAGAATACCGATAGTCACCGCAGAGAAACACTTGATGCGCAAAAGAGCTGATCAAGACTGCTCAGTCGAGTCACTTGCGACATGGAACACAAAAAAACCGGGCCGTCAATGGTATCCAAAGGAAACAAATGAATCAAAGATAAGAGTTATCATCGTGGCCTAAGTTCGACGGGGCTGAATTGATGCTTAGATGACGTATTTGATGTAGGGAGTTTCGANGAAGCGAGCGAATACAAAGAATACCGATAGTCACCGCAGAGAAACACTTGATGCGCAAAAGAGCTGATCAAGACTGCTCAGTCGAGTCACTTGCGACATAATCGGGCTAAAGGGCGACCGGTAACGAGGGAGGTCCTAAAGCGATTCTTGCCTGATTACAATGTTTGCATTCAAATAGCACCGTACGGCATTGTTATGACCACAAACTCTTACGTAACATTATTCAAATCAGGCGCCTCCGATTATGGTAGTCTACGCGTACCGGTCTCCCTTTAGCCCGATTACTTGCGACATGGAACACAAAAAAACCGGGCCGTCAATGGTATCCAAAAGGAAACAAATGAATCAAAGATAAGAGTTATCATCGTGGCCTAAGTTCGACGGGGCTGAATTGATGCTTAGATGACGTATTTGATGTAGGGAGTTTCGACATCTTCACCGGTCGTGTCGGACGCCATCACCTCGAGCACGAGGTCGTGCGTATGCTCAGGAACCTGCTTCTGCGCCACAGTCTCAACCAGGGTTTTGATCCTGAAACAGGCGAGATATGTTTAGGGGTCAATTTAATTAATTAATGTAAAATGCAGAAATGTAATTATATCTGTATTTTTTCATCACAAATTTTGTTTTATCATCACACACGTATTGTGAAGAAATGAATGATGAAAATGGAGAAATTGAAAGTAAAAGTGGCGAAAAACGATGGAAAACGGTGCAAATATAAACGTACGTCATCTCGAGACGAGCCTTGCGTTTGGCTTCGGGCATAAAGAAGGAGTACAACAGCGACACGCCGCAGGACAGCATCGTCGCGTCGAGTCCGTGATCATTCTGCAACCAAAACGTCATTCCATCGATCGATCCTATGGGTTGTCCCTATCATCCCACGTTCACCACCTTTCACACTTAGGCTATGAGCTGGATTCACATCGCCAACTTAGTCATACTCAAGGCACAAACAGTATTGAAACGGCCTTGAGTTTAGCCTCTGCTTTCCGAATTCCGAAGCCTAAGCCCAAGTTTATTTATATCATTGAAAAAAGGCGGCGAGTTTGCGATAGGTTAATCAATACATCCACTTGCCTTCAGCCAGTCGAACACTTCCTGCAGCGTCTTGGGTCCCTTGATCTCGAACCGATCCCACAGCGTGAACTCCGTGTCGTTATACTAAAACAAGCATGCATAACACGTGGTAAAGAAGGAGCAATTCTAACAACCGACCTTCTTCTTGGGCGCCTCGATGGGCTCGGAGAAACCGAAGAAGGGAAGGGCGAGGTTGATGAAGCCGTTCTTGAAGCGGTCGATTGGCACCTTCGGCAGTCGGCCGTCGGCGTCGATCATCTTGTACAATTCGAGTGCAACTAGGCCCGCGACAGCTGCCGTCGTCGTCGCAATAGCCGGAATGATCCGACCCGCGATTTGCTTCGTCTGAAATATATGGAGTTCTTTATAATTGGTATTAAGACCGAAACTCAGAATGGTATAGTAAGTCGGCATTCAGTCAAAAGCTCCATTTATCTCTTCCCTTCTTACAATTGTCCGAAATGTAAAGCAAAGAATATGATAGCCAAATTAGGTTTTACTGCACTTTACGAATTTGAATTGAAAAATGACGAATTATGATGAAAGACCCTGCTAATGCAAATTCCATGATCAAATACGCTATAAAGTAGACCACATTTGGCGCAGCATTTAAGCAACCGAGCTAACGTGATAAACTGCCAAAAAGTCAGTGGAAAGGACGCACCTTCATACGGTCGGCTTTCGGAATATCGTAGTTTTCGGCGCGCAAGTTAGAAGCAGCAGTGATGAAGTCCATGTGATGATTAGAGTCATCGTCCTTCTCGAAGTCGATAGGCAAGAGCGGAGGGATCGTCTTCGGGTTCAACTTGGCCAGCGACAAGTGGTACGCCTGCAGCTGCTGGTCGACGTCATCTGAAATTTCCAATCTCATTTCATTACCATGACAACCAAAATTCTCGTAAACACGCTCTCCGCTTTTCAGGCGATTTTTAAAGAGGAAAACAATTTATGACGACTATGCTCAGAACGCGAAACATAACGCGTTGACGCATTTAGTCTATTTTAGGAAGAACACGCGCTATCTAAGCTTGTTTCTCAGAAACATTGTTATCGCTTATCGAAAGAGATGGGAAATAGGAGGTGCGGGGTATTTTCGAGAAAACCAACAAATGCAGAAAAATACAACGAACCATAGCGTCAATAATAAATGGACCATTCAAACTACGACGTCATAAATCGTAAGTACTGCCTCAAGGGCGAAACGAATATAAAAATAGGAATACTGTCAAAAAGGGCAAAATGAATATAGCAATTGGGATATATCCAAAAAAGAGCTAAATTAATGACTAACCGAGACCGCCCATTTGCTCCGCCTGCTCTTTGGCTTCGGCTTCGGTGACTGCAATTTTCACGCCGCTCCTTGGTGTGAAGGCGGGGACGGGGACGGCGGCGGCCAACTTCCCAACAGTCGCTTTGTCGGTGATCGGAGTGAGGTTGTACTGCTGCGCGCGCAGAATCGACGCCGCGTACACAAAGTTGAAGTGCTCTTCCTGAAAGATAAAGTTGAAAAAGTGCAAGAAAGTCGTGCGTTTTAGGAACATCATCTAATCAAGCCTCAAGCGTGCTCCTCATAATAAATTTCAGAATCATTGGCGGAGATCTCCATACGATAAGCATGAACGTATTATTATTTTTTTGCCTTTTGAGTTAGGGAATCCATGTTTTTGCGAAGTACTCTAGGCGCCTAACTAAACGCTAAACTCATCCTCCAAAGGTGGTATTTTCGAAGCGATCGATGGCTGGTGGAAAGTAACCTATTGTGTGTGGGTCAAAAACTTCCATCAAGGATAAAAGTCTCCAAAATTCGACCCCAGCAGAAGTGAATATCATCCGATGCCTGAAGAAGTGTTTCCATCCCGCCAAGCGCCTGCGCTAATTTAAACATTACTTACTTAAATAACGCTGCTTTGCGGCCCTATTATTCCTCTTCCACCCCCACCTCATAAAACACGCTACTGTAATTACCTGGTTCACATCGAACTGCAAGGTATGCGGACACCGCTTGGTGCCCGACCAGAACTTGACGCCGTGGTCGGTGACCTGGTCGGCGGGGAAGGTGTGCAAGAGCTGACCGATGCTATTATGATAGTAATCCTGCCACAAGTTCCGCGCCCACTCGATGCAGGCCTCGGGCGTCTTCGGCTTGTCGTCGATCAGCGCCTTCTTCACCTGTTCCAGGATCTCAATCTGCAACCACATAAATAATTATATTTTCAATTGTGTTTGGTATTTATGTTTTTATGCTACATACTGTATCGCGTTCTCCCATACTTGCTATACACCGTCACAATTCGTCACCCTTTTATCCTACTTAGTCATCATTGTATTCAATTCGAGCGCAATGTCGACGAAATTGAGTCCAAAAGTGACGTTCTGAGATACGCGACGGTCTGTCTCGAGGTGATTTATTATTTGCGGAACACTGTTAAAAATGAATCGATTACAATAAACCGCACAGCTTCGTTTTTCCAGCTGCTCACGATTGATTTTGAAAGAGAAACTGCGAGGGGCAGGGTAATTTTTAACCGAGACAAGCTCTGTGTGACAAAGAAAAGGCGATACGAACCTTCTGACCAGTGTGCATTTTGTCGACGCGTTCGAAGAAGGCGCGCTGATCACCGAGGAACTGATTGGCGGTTTCGGAGGGGTTGGTGAAGAGGCCTTCGAACAAGTCGCGCGCCCATTGGATGGTGTGCTGGATCTCGTTGGGGAAGTTCTTGAGCGTGCAGATCGGGATGGAACGTTCTGGAGGGTCGTTCGATGACCCGTACGACTCGGTGAGATAGGGATAGACAACCTGAGTGTTCCCTTTCGCGCCCATCGTACCCGACTCGAGCAGCGGCAACCCGTAGTACACGCAGCGTCGGTCCATGTAGCGACCTGAAATGTTATATGCTCATATTACCTTAATCGTTAATTTCAAACTTATGTAAATGTATACCATTTTCATTTAAATAAGGGCAATTAACATCAGAGAAGACTTTTCCATCTTAATTTGACTAGAAACGCGCTCTTGATAATTTATAAAACGTCTTTTTTTGAGTTTTAAAGTGTCTTTATGAAAGTAGAATAAATGTAATTAATTACACTTTAGCACTTCACAAATTCTGCATCATCATCACACACTTTGTGAACAAACGAGTGATGACAACGCACAAATTCAATTAAATCCAAGAGAAAACTTACGTGCGTCGACGTTGTCGAGAGCGTTGGCGACGCCGTTCAACTCGTGGAAGAACCCATCGTTGAAGATCTGCTCGGTGTCGGCACCAACGCGCTCGGCCAGCGCCTCGACGTTCAAATGTTGATTGAACTGTTTCACAGCCTTGGCCGCCACCTCAGACTTCTTGCCCTGAAATAAAGTAATGATATTTTGCAACGCACTATCATTTTCCACACAAAATATCGCGTAAAGTACTAATATATCAGTTTTGTCATACATAGCTAAAAATGATCCAAGATACATTCCCTAGAGGTAAGGTGACGGAAGTTCCGCTTAAACGACGTTCTGAGAAGAACTGCGCAATAAAGTAATTAGAAGAAGATGAAGCAGAAGAATAAGCAAAAAAAACGAAGACGCACCCCAACATCATGCCGCCTGAAGAGGAACTGTCGGTTCAAATTGGAGATCTCGATCTGATCCATGTCGGTAATCTTCAGCTTGCCGAGCTTCTGGTCAGAGGACGCGACGCCCATCATGGCGAAGTTCTTGAGGAGCTCACAGCCAATCGCACCCGCGCCCACGATGAACCATTTCTGCTTCAGCACCGCCTCTTGGAAGTCCCAACCGAAAACCGCCGCCTGGCCGTCGTAGCGAGACTTACGC
>NIUQ01004068.1:0-15003 GCA_002796945.1 Plectus sambesii
TTTGAATTATTAGCACTCGATAACTGAAAACAAAAGCGATAAAATAACCGTCTCGATAAAAATGACCCTCGATGAAAAAGACCCTCGATAAAAATGTTCCTCGATAAAAAAGACCCTCGATAAAAAAGTCCTCGATAAAAAAGACCTCGATAAAAAAGACCTCGATAAAATGCGCTCGATGAAATGACGGTAAGCGCATATATGGTCATAGATGTTATACAAATTAAAATCATTATTGTGGTAGCGATACTTACCGTCACATTCATATTCCTGTGGCGTTTGTAGACGACGCGTTTATCCTTCACACCAACATTGCACGACAGTGAGCATCGGTCGCGGTAGTTATTTAACAAGAGTCAAAGATGTCTGACATAACGCCATCATAACATCATTCGAAGCTTGGTAAGACTTAAAAAGACTGAGTCGTAGTAGAAGAGGGTGCGCGAATAGACAGAGAAACCTTGCACTAGGCGTTAAGAGCACAAACGTATTCTAATGAAGACAGTCAAAGAATTCGTACTGAGATCGGCCGACGCACCAACGTTCTTTTTAGGGGTTAATAATAATCTTTCAGATTTGCATAAAACCAGTCCAGTTCAGGCGTGTGAGCACTATCTTGTGCATCACCCACACACTCACTGCTTGCTGTTCGGAAATACGCATTACTCACAACGGTTATCAGATAATTTTGTCTATAAAAATGAAAAATGATAGAGCTTCCTGTCATAGAAACTATATAAACATAAATTAGTAAGTTTTCTAGCGTTTGTCTCGCTAAGTCGCAAGGTCCGCTTTTTGCTGGCGGGTATGAGCCCGCTATGTGAATGCGACAGTACAGGGTGAGTCAAAAGTAACGGGTCACACTTTGAACAGCAATAACTCTGCGAAAACTCAACTAATCTAAGTGCGTTTTTTTGCATTTGACAGAGCTACTTCTAACTTAAATTTTCTTTCTTTAATCATTAAAATTAGTTCAATTTTCGTCATTTTATGCCAACTTTAAAAAAAATCGAGATTTTCCTAATACGAAATGACTAAAAAGTAATGTTGCAATTTGTTTCTTTAATACCTAAAAGCAGAATAATCTAGCTGAGCAGAAACTTAACTAAAATAATCTAAAATGTTGGGCTTTTGTTTGAAAAAAGAATTATTAAATTCGGAAACGAATTTGCCAAGATATTGTCCTACAAACAGAAACACTCGTTTTCTAGCGAACTGCCGGTGACACGCATAACCGTGCCCTCGCGCGAATTTCCAAACGAGTAAAAAATCTCAATTTTTTTAAAGTTGACATAAAATCACGAAAAATGAACTAATTTTAATGATTAAAAAAGAATATCTAAGTTAGAAGTAGCTCTATCAAATGCGAAAATTAGCACTTAAATTAAATGATTTTTCGCAGAGTTAGAGCTGTTCAAAGTGTGACCCGTTACTTTTGACTCACCCTGGGTTTCCGTTATCAAACGTCCGTCGTCGGCAAACAGCTCATGCACAGTTATGACGCAAAGCCTAGGTATCGTGGCTTCAGTCAACAGGCATGTATCACAGTTCGCTGTGAAGCCTCAACATCAAATCTATCGATAGTGGGAGTAGAGGAGCATAATTTCGATATACTGCTCACTTAAAGGGGAACTCTGGTGAAAAATTATTTTTTGATATGTTGTCAAGTCAAACACGCTGATCACCGCTGCGCATTCAGTTTTTTCAGATTCGGCCCCCTTAAAAAGTTATAACCCCCTGAAGATTGGTCGACGTACATCGTTCACAAACGTAACCGACAGTACAAAGTTTGTTTGACACTTCGTTTCGAGACTACGAGTTACGCTGTGAAGTGCATCCTCTACAAATGATATGCAGTCGAGAGATTCAAAAATTGGATATATGCAAATATTTAGTGTTTTATTTTGGCGGATAAGTTGGCGCAACGTCGCAGAATATAACACTAAATATTTGCATATATCCAATTTTTGAATCTCTCGACTGCATATCATTTGTAGAGGATGCACTTCACAGCGTAACTCGTAGTCTCGAAACGAAGTGTCCAACAAACTTTGTACTGTCGGTTACGTTTGTGAACGATGTACGTCGACCAATCTTCAGGGGGTTATAACTTTTTAAGGGAGTCGAATTTGAAAAAACTGAATGCGCAGCGATGATCAGCGTGTTTGACTTGACAACATATCAAAAAATTAATTTTCCAGCGCAGTTCCCCTTTAACCGATTTTCTTATTATTGCCTTTTTTTAACGAATTGGTTCCGTCGTAGTGAGTAAGTATAGTGAACGCAGTGGTTTGTGTCACCTGAGAACATTCCAAGCAAACTGCGCATAAACGTGGATTCCTGTCGATCAATTGAGTTTTGCGTTCAAACAGCGAACTTTGCAAGAAATTGTGCCAATTCGCATTATGCGCGCCGTGATATTTCGCCACTGGTGCTAAAAATTCTACCTACAGAATAAGAGGCTGTAACCTATTTTAACTATTGTATGTATCATTGTAACTATTTATGTGAGGAGCGCGAATAATTAATTAAAGGTTCCGGTTCCGGTTCAGGATCGTTAGTACCGGGTACGCATATTAAGTAAAGTACAATTTTAGAGTATCATGAGAACTAGAATAGGAACCGAATTTGGATGAAAAATCAATAAAATCACATCATAAAATGTCGCGTGTTGCATGGCAACTGGTCCTCTGTTGCTATGCAACACAAGTGCGAGAGCGTCCTGTTGTCATAAGTCTGTGGGCGGAGTTTCGTATTACCAACGAACTGTCGAAGCTTTCGCGGAAAAAACGAGATGCTTCTGCTCTGTTTCATTATTTTAAGATTCTCCTATGCCAAATGCTCAGTTTATGCTAAAATTTTCAATAATTGGATCACACCCTCAGCCTTAAATAAATAGTGCCCATAATGAAGTTTAAATCGCGCTTAGTATCGTATCTTGCGAGAATTCAAACTGTTTGCTTGGAATGTATTCAGGTGACACAAGCGGTTGCGTTCACTATAGGTATCGTAAAGGCAGATGGCTGAAAAATATGAAGCGCTGTTTTAAACTGAACATTGCGCATATTTGTCAATCATTTCTGTTTTGATTTTACCGAATTTTCAAAATTTTCCTTGGGTTATGCTTTGGACTTTAAATTAGTTTTTGCATTATCCATAAAAAATATGAGCTCGTTTATTTAAATTTATTGATTAAAGATTATTCGTTGAGAGACAACGCTGCACGTGAGGCAGCAACTAGATCCTTTCGCCTTACCACTTTCCGCATAGGGTAAAACCGCCTAAGTCCGGACATTTTGGTGCGCTGACGACTTTCAAACACTTGCAGCGTCAGTTATATTAAACCAAATCGAATAAATTGTAGGTCAAAATATCAGTCAGTAATTATGCTCTATTATATCAAAAAGTCAGGTCAATCCGTTCGTTCAATAAAAAGTTATTAGTATTATTTTTTTTTTCAAATAAATGTCCGGACTAACACGCCCGAGCGCAAAAGTCCGGACGCCACGCCATACAAAATTACTACGTAAGGTGGCTTAAGGCCGGACACGAGCGCGCGCGCGCGCGCGCGCTTCTAAAGGCGGGCAAGTCCGGACATTGCGCCCTACAAATTTACTACGTAAAGTAGGGTAAGTCCGGACACCATTTAATATGAGCTAATAAAGCAATATGAGCTGGCCAAACTAGATTCTAAATTTACGTTTGCGTCTTATGAAATAGAGGATAAAGCTAATTTCATTTCAATAGCGAGTAATTCTCTTCTAAAAGGGAGAAAACGAGCGCACGTTTTGTGCACGTGCAGTCTGTTTTTGTGCGCGAGTATAGTATTATAACAACAAAAACCGATGTCCGGACTTAAAACACCTTTAAAGAGTTACAGATTGCAAGAAAATGGCTTTTCCAAAAATTATCAAACTTTGCAGGCTGGTAAAGGAGATCCGTGACTACCGGTGAAGGAGATCCGTGGCTACCTAAATATTATTTTTTCGCGATTTTTAGTCATCTTTAGCAACTTCCACAATTTTTTTTCGAAGAAGTGCGGTTTTGATTTTTCACAATAAAATCTGTATCTCATCACGTATCATCCCAAAAACTCTGATATTTGGCAAGTATGTCGAGATAGGTTCCATTTACCTTTATTTGCAACCATCTCGCGCATCTCAGAACAAATTTTTCGAGGTAGACTCAAAAAACCCTTTTGACCGGACTTAGACGCTATCTGGACTTGGGTGGTTTTACCCTAACTGAACCTGAAATATATATCGATTTATTCACGTAAATTGATACATTTCATGTGAGTCGATGTGGTTTTAACAAATGAACTGTACAACTTCGTTTTAGAAGTCTCTTTTTCCCACAGTCAGCGGCTTAACTCAACGGAACAATTAATGGAGTTCTTCTCAACCGTGTAGTTATTTAAGGCGAGCCTAGACTAAAAGGCTGCGACTATCTTTAAAAGGATAGTTGTTTCGCATTTAAACTGAATGCGCCATGAAGAAAGAGCATCTCGATTTGATCAAAAAATGTCAGCCACGACTTATTCAAGCGATCGTTGACAGTAAATGTCTAGAAGACCTAATCAATGAACTTGCATCGCAAGACCAAGATGGAAACTACGGACTGACGTCAGCAAATATAAAGAAAATAAGGGTAAGTTTTGAAAACTTCTGAACTGAGTATTGTTAAAATTCGCCATTATTACCGGGTTTTTCCGAGTAGAAGCCCCGGGGCTTGTAATAAGAATTATCACTTTTCGCCTCTCTACCTTGTCCCCAAATAGAAGCCCCGGGGCTTCTATTTGGAAAATTCAATTATATAACGCTTTTCGAAGTACCACTCATACTTGCATTTTGCGTCGTTTTTTCATCTTTTTAGTTAATCTCAACGCAAATAATGGAAGATCTATATGATTTTTGCAAATCCTATTCGATAATACGGTATTTACACGTAAAATTCATTTGAAACAATTTCACTTCACGCATTCATGGTGATCCTTTTTCGGCTCCAAATATAAGCCCCGAGGCTTGTATTTGGAAAGTCAAACCGAATATAAGCCCAAATAGACTTTTATTTGGGGGGCTTCTACTAGGAACACCCGGTATTACGATTTTGAACGCAAAAAATATTCCATATGAGCCTTTAAGTCTTCATGTTTGGGAGACTGGACTTACATAAGTGAAATATTGGAGCGTGCAGAGCAGCCCACAATTAAATTATTTTCAGCTGAATGTTCGTTGCGTCTCTAAAATTAACAAATCAATGATCGTCGTTTTGTAAACAGATGAGTGCATAATTTTCAGAGCACAGTTTTGTAGGCCACTCTCACATGCGCTTTCAGATATTTGAAAATAAACTCATAATGACTTCTATGACTGACGTAATCATTAAATGCATAATAATCCTGAACTTAAATAAAATGTTGCAAATTGTGTCATCCCAACATAAGAATTCATTTCTATGCCAATGAAAATTATTATGCTAGCATTTTTTGCGAGAAAATTAAAACAAGATTAATTGTTTAGGAAGGAACACACACACACGAACATGACAAGGTCAGGATATTTTTGGCTGTGTTGTGCACTAGAAGCGAAGTTGTTTATGATCGTTTCGTCAAAGTTATTGTTGATACCAATCAAGCAGGGCTGATAAGCATACTTAACTGTAAGTTATTTTTATCAAAGATTTCAAAATAAATATATTTCAAAAAATCTTAGCTGAACTACCGCCAGAACAGCAAATTACACCGGAAGTAACTACGCCGGCTGCGGCAACAAGCGTACCTTCATCTTCGAGAAAGAGGCGAACCACATCTCATGGTGACAGCAAAGGAGTGTCTAACAACCTTAAAAACTCGAGAACAAGAGCTATTATAAACGAAATGCCAGCAGAACCAATAACATCCCCAAATTCATCAACTTCATTCACTGGCCTGCGCCCTATGTGAGCTTCAAATTTGATATTTGGAATTATGAATTTTCACAGAATAATAAGCGGGAATTTTAAATCCGATGAATATTTAGCGCTGCGTGAATCGGCTAATTGTCTGATATTATACAGGGTGGCGCAAAAATACAAGTCAGGCGGCGTAAGTTTTGAACGGGGTAGTGCTCGTGGCCCAAATTTTAACTGTATGGGGTCCAGGTATAGGCCTTAGCGTGAGCTATCGAAGTTATTATTATTCATTTATTTCATTGCCATCAAACGCCATCTAATGATAACAGTTTTACTCATTTTGCTTCATCATACTTTGCCTACTTCCGTGAAATTTTTCTTTTCTTTTTTTTCTTTAGTGTTTATCCCGCAGGGTGGCGGGGTCCGCTCTTCTGGCCTGTTGTCGCCAGAGATCCCGGTCGAGCGCTTTGTCGGGGTGGAGGCCTGCGATTTTCAGATCGTTGTGTAGCGTGTTGGTCCAACGCTGCTTCGGTCTTCCTCTTGGCCTCGCCCCTGGCACCTCCAGGGTGAAACCCGTCATCGCGATCGTCCCATCGTCGGCTCGGAGTACGTGGCCGTACCACCGTAGTCGGCTTTCGCGTAGCTTCTCGGCGATCGGCACAACTCCGTATCGCTCTCGGATGTCATCGTTTCGGACGTGGTCGAGTCGCGTGATGCCAGAGATCCATCGTAGCATCTTCTTCTCCATGACTCTGAGTCGGCGTTCAGCTTCCTTGGTCGCAGGCCAGCACTCGGCACCGTAGATGGCGACGGGTCGGACGACGGTCTTGTAGACTTTCGACTTGAGCCGGTCGGTGATCTTCTTGACGCAGAGGACGTCGGTCGCTGAGCGCCACTTCAGCCACGCGGCGTTGATCCGCGCGGTGACTTCTGTCGCGAGGCTGCCGTCGTCGCTGAACGTCGAGCCGAGGTAGCGGAATGCCGATGTCCGCGGGAGGTTGGTGTTGTTGATGGTGATCGACCCGTGTTCGTCCGCGTCAGTCGTCATGTACTCGGTCTTCTTGACGTTGAGGCGGAGGCCGAATTGCGCAAGCCGGTCGCTCCAGGCTTGTACTTGGTTTTGGAGGTTGGCTTTGTCAGTGTCGGCGAGCATCACGTCGTCGGCGTAGAGTAGCGTCCATGGCGGCCGTTGGTGTAGATCCCGCGTGACGACGTCCATGATGAGGATGAAGAGGAGCGGCGAGAGGACCGATCCTTGGTGGACGCCGACGGTGACGCGGAAGTCCTTTGACATGCCGGCGGCGGCTTGAACGTGGCTCTTCGGAAATTTTTATTTTTATGCGTAGTTGAAATGAGTACGACAGAAGTATCGGAAAGTAAATTTGACATAGGTGGGCGGGTAAATAAAGTAATATGGAGCGGGTATATCGCCCAAGGAAAGCCCAACGATGGAATATAACGAATCTCGATCATACAGATGATTATTCTTGAGATTAATCCTTCTCGACAATTAAATGACTTTAAATTTGCTTGCTAGAAAGGGCTGATTGTAATTTCGAAAAAATTTGCAGATACACCTTTGGTGACCACGCTAGCAGCATGGTGAACGCTCCAGTGACTGGACCCGTCAGTTTTGGAGACACCCTTAATAACTCACAAAATACTCAGTAAGAAAAGAAAACCGGCAATTGGGCATTCACTAGTTGATATCACAGTTTATCTCTGACAAAGTTGAAATCTAGTCACGATAATTAAGTTCTTTTGTGTTAAAATAATTGTTTTTAGCTTAGTTATTAATTTTACCGTAAAAGTTATTTTTTTTTGCTGACAACTTCAGTTATCAGTTGGCAATTCAAATTTTTCAGAAAATGAAACTCATTGTTTGAGCTAAAGTTCTTTTTAAACTATGTACATATGCTATAAAAACATTGATTAGAACCAAGCTTTCAAAGTAATTAGCATATTCTTCATGAAAACATATACAGGATGTACTTAAAAAAATGCACTTGACTTTAATTTCTCGGAGAAGTAACGCCCAAAAGGGAATCTTGGACCAAAGATGTCCCCCCGGGGAGAGCTTGATGTGGGCGTAGTGTCATCCAGAAAGTAACTGTGGTACCAAAGCGGCAATTCGAAACATGTCCCAAATTGCCTTACACTTGGGGCCCTGTTTGAGACCCTATAACTTTTTTGTTCAAGAAGTTTTCGCCAAGTGCTTGCGTGCTTCCGATAGGGGAGTTCTAGCCAAACGTTTTGCAAACAGAAACTTTAAAATCCATCAAGAACTGAAGTAATGGCGTGGTGAAATGATCTTCGAAAATTGCGTCATGGAACCCATCAGAAGTATTCAGTTTGAGAATGTGGATACTTTTCTGAAAGTTCAACTACAGGGCTACTACCTGCAATAGAAATTAATCCAATTCGAGACTTAAATATTTTTAATACTGAAACCACCCACAGTGCCAAAAATTGCGAAACTTGAGTTTTGCTCGTGAAAATGGTTTTTTTCAACGTTCAACAAGCGTAAACAATAAAAAAGAGCAAACGAAACCATTTCTGATGGATTTTCATATGTTTACTGATATCCCCAAAATTAGTGACGTCATGCATGCTATGTGATCACGCTCAGGTTCGATTTACCAACCCGTTTTAAGCTTTCTTTTAAGTTTTTTTTAGCATGTTTTTACTGTTCCTGTTCATCGGATGTTGAAGAATTCATTTTTATGAATGAAATATACTTTCTGAAATTTTTTGCACTGTGGGTGGTCTCAGCTTAAAAAGTTTCATATTCTCGAGTCAGACTAATTTCTATTGCATGTTGTAGCCCAGGAGTTGAACTTTCAGAAAAGCACTTGCCTGGCAATATTGAAAACTTCTGATGGATACCATGACGCTTGATTTGAAGAGCACTTCACCATGCTACTCTTCATTCCGATCATTCAACTCACGCTATATTTTCAGTTCTTGATGGATTTTAAAGTTTCTGTTTGCAAAACGTTTGGCTAGAACTCCCCTATCGGAAGCACGCAAGCACTTGGCGAAAACTTCTTGAACAAAAAAGTTATAGGGTCTCAAACAGGGCCCCAAGTGTAAGGCAATTTGGAACATGTTTTGAATTGCCGCCCAGGGCCCGCAGTGGCTTTTGGGCTGAAACTCCGCTCACTTCAAGGTCCTCCCAGGGGACATCTCTGGTCCAAATTTCGATTTTGGGCGTTACTTCTCCGAGAAATTAAAGTCAATTGCATTTTTTGGAACACCTTGTAAATTACGGTAGAGCAGTAATATTGCGTTAAAAAACGACTCTGGCGCGCAAGCGGTGTGAGTTGCTCACGCAAGCATTTTTGAATTTTACCGACTTTACTAAGTTAAAATTTGTTTGCTGCAAAGGACTAGTTGTAATTTTGGGCGAAATTTGCAGCAACACCATAACCAGCCACAATGACGGACTAGGCATGAATCTAAGCGGTCAAATCACTGGAAATAATCATACCTTCATTCAACACTACAATGCTCCTAGGTAAGAATAAGAATTGTGAGCGCTTATTCATTAATTGATACCATAGTTGTGTTCTGGGCGATCCGAACCTAGTTATGTTTATTCAGCTAGATAATTTTGTTAACGTAGCCATCAAATTAGCTTTATTTGAAATAAAAAAATAGCTTTCATGGTATAAACGATGAAACTGTTTACTTTAGTATTTCGCGTACAAATATGACCTCAAGCAGCGCTAGAAAACAGCAGCAATTACTGCATTTTTTCGCTTATTGTATGCTAATTGCTTGATATATATGAGTAGATACTCTTAATCGTCCTAATGGCTACTTGTTCACTGATTGCGCGTTAGCGATAATGTAAATCAAAGTAATTCATTTTACACAACGTTAACATTCATACTATTTATATAAATGAATAATAACAAGGGCAGCTTAACTGACGTCTCTTTAAAAAAATAAACTAAATAAATCAAATTATATTTAGCCAAGCTTCATCTACCTCTTCATCTTTTCCATCTCCATCAAGCACAGAAGATTGCCAGAAAAAGTTGGAAACGTAGGCTTTGCGTTCATTAAAGTTAAAAAGATACTATGGTTCTCTTCCACTACCGGGTTTTCTCGAAAATAAGCCCTCCCGAAAATAAGCCCCCTCCGGGCTTATTTTCGAAAGCCTTCTCGAAAATACCCCCCGGGCTTATTTTCCGGTCATAAATTATTCCGTCCGCGTCAAAAAACATACCATTTACCACTGTCTTTTCTCGAAAATACGCATATTACATCACAGTACGACACGAGTTTACAATAAAATTATCGCAAAACACGCGGTGAAAAATTGAAATCGGTTGCGCTTATCTGCTCTACTGTATTATTGAG
Organism: Plectus sambesii; assembly: GCA_002796945.1. NCBI lineage: Eukaryota > Metazoa > Nematoda > Chromadorea > Plectida > Plectidae > Plectus > Plectus sambesii. The sequence continues at coordinate 10,261 of NIUQ01004068.1, forward strand.
TGCATTAGGTTTACTTTTTAGACAGTATGTTCATAAATTATATGTAAATGCTATTTTTATGAACTGGAGGGCAAAATACTGCAGTTTCTGCATTTCTCGAAAATAAGCCCGGGGCTTATTTTCGAGAAATCCCGGTATACTTATAACTATTTTAATGCTTCTAATTTCTGCCTCAGCTTTTTAGACAAATTGTCCAAAGTAAAATGTTGATTATAGGAAACGATTGCATTTCCAGATAGGAAACGATATCCATTTTTCAAAATACTTTTATTTCCTGCTGCTAATGATACAGTTTAGGCAGTTTTCGGGTGTATATTTGGATAATTAATAGACAACGGATGCCAGATCTGGAGAAAATGTCATATTTCAGTAAATCGTCTGATCATTAGGAGCGTGAGCTAAACCAGTGTCAGCTTTGTGGAATAAATACACCTCAATGACTTAAGCGTTCCATTTTATCTGCATAAATTTGCGTAGAAAATCTTGAGATTTCATTCTGAATTCGTATTTCAGCGCCCAACAATCATTAAGAGAAAAGTACTTGACAAGGTTTAAAAAAGTTTATCCTTTTTCACTGCCGTTTACATTTGACATTGAGAACACGTGGGTTTCTTTGGCGTTAAAAGAAGAAAAGAAATATTCACAAGCAACAGAAGACCATGCAGAATTGCTTAAGAGAGCACTGGAGAAAGAGAAAATGCTGATTATTGAAGGAGATCCAGCAACTGGGAAAACATCTTTAATGAGAAGACTGGCTTATGAATGGGCAAAAGGAAAGCAAGAGCTACTGCATTATGATTTTCTTTTATACGCCGAGTTTCGCGATGTACGTGAAAAAACATTTGAAAGCATTGCGGATCTGGTGCTCGGCGGCTTAGAGGGATATTTGGAAGGCAAAGATAATGAAATACTAGGACATTCACTGAAAGATTATCAGTTTTGCCGACAGAATCATATTTTGGTATTACTGGATGGCTATGATGAATCTTCATTAGAAAAACAGTGTTCAGAATTGAGTTCATATCTGTTTGAAAGCATGCTTAACAAGACACTTGTCTTCAACGTAGTAATCACAACAAGAAAGGGCAATTTATCACATCTTCATGGACTACAAGGAAGATTTATTTTTGCTGAAGTACTTGGTTTTCCAACAAAAAAACAAAAAGATAAATACATATCAAAGCATTTCCTCTCAACAGAGATTGATTACAAAGAAAATATTGCAGCAGTACACCGCTTACTTGGCGAAAATAGAAATTTGAATAAAATTGCAGCAACACCTCTGTTTCTGACATTCATATGCCTGGTGCATGAGAAAATTGTAGATGGAACCTTGGTGGAGTTGTATTGCATTATCATATGGTGGCTTATCGATAGGTATCAAAAGAGAAATCCTAATCGTGATATTCCAGCTCTTTTTGGTTTTTCAAATGATTCTAGTCACAAATTCAGAACTATTCAGGATCATTATCTTCATTTTCCTCAGCTTCATCGTGTTGCAGAAATGGCATTGCACAATTTGGAAAAGGATGTATTTGAACATTCTGACTACCAAAAATTCAGTCTTCAACCTATTATTGAACAGGTTGGATTACTTGGAAAAGAAGAGAAACATGACGAATCATTTAAAATTGTCACCTCATACTTTTTTCCACACAGGACAATCCAAGAATTTTTAGCCGCGTTTTACTATTTTTATTCAGATGATCAAACTAATTCAATGCCAACTAATTCTAAATTAGTAATGAGTAAAATGAATGAATATCAGAAATTTCTTTTAAGAATTTCGTTATCTGACAAGATACCAACAAGCATGGTTAAGCACAAAGCTTACTTTGAAAACTTAACTGACTTAAGAATTGATATTACATTCGACGCTTTTAATACAGCAACTGGTTTTAACAATCAGCGACTAGATTGTCTTACTTCACAATGCATTAACATGAAAAATATTGAAATAAATGGCAAATTAAACTGCAGTACAACTAATCGAAATCAAAAGTCAAACTCTGCATCGGTGTCTGTGCCAATGAAACTCATTTTTCGGAGTTTTCCAAGCCTTCTCTCAGCAACAATTCGAAATTGCGCATTCAACATGAACTCACAACTGACAATCTCAAGTTGTCCATCTTTAAAAACTATCAAATTTATTGCATGTAATACAAAGAGCGGCACTCTGACTTTTGCAGAATTGCTAGTATTTGAAGCTGTGATATTTGAGAAATGTACATTTGAAGCCAGTTCTCAGCTGTCATATAAAAATTGTTCATCTCTGAAAAATCTGGAATTCAAACAGTGTGAAATGAAATGCAGCACAATTCTTGATATTGCAACACTGCAAGCAATCGATACTGTGAAATTCGATCGATGCACGATTGATTTGACAACATGGCAGTTGTTTACTGATCAAATAAGAAGTAGTTCTGTCAAATACTTGGAGATGAGATGTGGGGAAGATTTCAATAAGGAATTCTTAGTCCACTTGCAACAATGCAACAATATTGAAAAAATGGAAATAACAATAGAGAAATACAAAATTCGTCATAGCGAACTGCTTTCATTCAGTGAAATGATGAACCTCCACTCACTGGCATTTTGGGACTGCACATTTGAAGCCAATTCTCAGCTATCTTTCACAAATTGTCCATCTCTGAAAAAAATTCAGTTCTTTACGTGTGAAATTGAAAGCAGCACAAATCTTGGTATTTCAGCATTGCCAGCAATTGACATTGTAGACTTCTGTCATTGCACGTTTAAAGCCAATTCTGAACTGTCATTCACGACTTCTCCCCCCCTCAAAAATGTGGGAATCAGTGAGTATGAAACTCAAATTAGCGCAAACCTTGGTATTGCAACATTGCCAGCAATTTACATCCTAGAATTCAGAGGATGCAAATTTGATATGGCAATATGGCAGTCGATTACATATGCAATAAGTAACAGTCCTGTCAAATGCTTGAAGCTGAGTTTTGGGGAAGATTTCAATAAGGAATTTTTAATCCACTTGCAAAAATGCAATAATGTTGAAAAAATAGAATTTGAAATACAGGATTACACAATACGTCAAACCGACCAGCTCTCATTCAGTGACTTGATCAAGCTCCGCTCATTAGAATTTTGGAAATGCACGTTTAAAGCCAATTCTCAGCTGTCATTCACGAATTGTCCATATCTGAAAAATCTGGAATTCTATAAAGGTGAAATTGAAAGCAATACTCATCTTGGTATTAAAACATTACCAGCAATCGACACTGTGGAATTCAATCAATGCAAATTCGATATGGCAACATGGCAGGCAATTACATATCAGATTGGAAACAGTTCTGTCAAATGTTTGAAGCTTACTGTTGATTATTTTGTGGAAAGGATCTATCCTGGATTTATACATCATCTGCAACAATGTGAATGTATTCAACAAATACATGTCAAGGACTATAATGATTCAGATATAGATGATTGTGTTTTGAATCGTTATGAAGAAGAAGTGACTGCAAATTTAGAACAAATAGCACAAAAATTACCAGCACTCACGAGCATTACTTTTTTGTATGAATTTGGCAGTAGACTCAATGCAAGCAGAAGGCTGAAAGAAAGGAACAAAGAACAAATTGAGAAAGCTGGTCAAGAGAGAAATCCCGCCTTTTCGATCAAATAAGCAGAATGAGCCGTTCCTAAACTGAAGGAGTAAATACTGCAGTATAATGTAAGCTGAATGTGAATCTTCAGCCACTGTTTTGGAAAAATGCCTCAAGTGATGCCTTGTATTGTTATCGTGAAAACTACCGCATTAGTGCAGACAATTGATTGAACAAAGTTTTTCATCTCCTAATAGGTCCTTTATCTCCTAATCTTGCGTCCCCATCTCATTATAAATGAAGGCTAGATAGAAGCACAAGATGTATGCATTACGACTCAGTTATCAGTTTGAAATTCTTGTAATCTAATAAAGACGTCACGATTTCACGTAAAAGTAGCGCAAGACGCCGGTATCTCATGCAACATTCAAGCGCTGAGTCGCAGAAGAGAGAAGCGGTCGCAGCATTGAGCATTGAAGCGAGCAATTAAGAATGCGTTAAGAGGAGCGGATAAGGAGCGTCAGCGACAAATAGCAGTTCAAGGGCAGCGATTTGAAGCCGTTCTGCAAGCTGAAGTAGCGCTATGAAGACCGACTGGATTATGATCGTCCTCCTCGCGGGATGTCAGCCGTTATCATTCTCTACTTGTCATTCCACGTTTCCGACGACTTATTCAGCCAACGCTTCTCTCAAAGGTACTAAAAACAGTTCAAACGTTGTGTATCAGGTCGAGTTTGAGATGGTTACTACAGAGAGCGTTAGTCGAAGGTCGACGCTTATCCTCCTGGCATGTGGGACTCGGACGACCACTCTAATTCCCAGGTACAGAATAACTTTGAAAGGAAAATTATTTGTTCAAAGGACAATTCTTGATACACTTTCTCCCTACCGATTTGTTTACTGAATTTTTTTGGAGAGTGAAGGTGCTGTCACCTCGATGTAATCAACTTCAATCCTGTCAAATTGAGCGATCTTCATTTGCCGTGACGACATTCGACTGGCGCAGAAAGTTTTTTATGATATGCTCTGAATGGAGGACATGCGAACTGTTCTGCCAAGTGGCGAGGGGAGGCGAATAGGTTAACTGACGGGCGGTGCGCCGATGAGGGACGAAGATGATTGGAGGTTGCGGTCGCGCACGCATGTGTGATCGCATGTGTGATGAGCG
>NIUQ01004069.1:0-15029 GCA_002796945.1 Plectus sambesii
GCCCGGCGGCCGAGCGCGCGCGCCGCGTCGTCCGCTCGCTGAAGGTGATGATGGAGTGCGCGGCCGTTGTCGCATGTCGATCGGTGGTTGCGTTTTCACTTGCTTATCGCTGCGACATCTGGCCGTATTCTGAGTGACGACAGGCGATTAGCATCGCCTGCGCTTTGTTCTGACGAACAGCGGCTGTTCGTTTAGCTAATCGGAGTTCGTCACGTTTTTCTAGCCGCCTTCCCACGACTTCAGTGAGCACTTGAGTGCTGTTGCGTGGCGGGCGGTTCGTCGAGTTGGCTTAGAGACAGCATGCAGCTGGGACTAATGTAGGACTGGCCGAGTACTCGCAAGCAGGACGTCGATTCTGCATGGGTTGTCGGTCGGGCGGTTGAGTTGGGCCGGGGCTACATTTCTGGTGCAAACGGCGTCACTTGTAAGGGTCGCGAATGTTTGCTTAAGACGTTAGGAAGTATTGGTCGATGGAAATGCGATTTTGGTTTGGAGAGTGAATCGCGACGACTCCCGCGAGGTTCGTCCGGTTCGCCACTAATGAGACGCCGCACCGTATGTGCTAGCTCTCGTCAAAGTAGCGCAATTTAACGTCTGAATCCCGACCGAGCTAGCCGCCGTGCCCCTCTGTCGTTCTGTTTGCTCGATGCCGCGAGCGACGGTGTCACTAATCCGCGTGTCGAAGGCGCTATCCAGCCCTCCCCCCCTCTGGCCTTGTGAAGTACGCTTCATCGAGCCGTCGTTCGATCCTGGTTCGTTGCATTCCGGTAGCAACGATCCATACAGGCCCGCCGGCTCTTTCCTCGGCCGTTTCCTTGGTTGTCGTGCCGTTGCTGCGCGTTAGCCCGCCGAACGGCTCAGAAGCGTTCAACTGAGATCCAAACGACATTATTTTTATATTTTCGATCTGTCGGCACAAAGGACAATTGAACTTTGCTCAGGATCTTGTTTTGGTGTAGCGAAGCGCATAGGATGAGCTATTTCTTCGCAGTTTCCGTATCGGATCGGATGTCGATTTAGGTATTTTTATGCGAAAGCGACGATGATGGTCGGCGCGCGGCGTTTATAGAAGTTGCCGACTGTGCCGTCACGAACGGCTACCTTTGAGCAGCTTCCTGTTTGTCGCGACAAGGCAGCCTATATGCGCGCGTGAATATATGATCCTTTCGAAGATTGTTTAATCAGTTGACACAGAAGAGGAGAAAATTTCGCGGATAACTGCCAGCTGAAAAAGCCAACCGACAAGTAGTCGCAGCTGGCGCAGAACGGACGGTTCCCTTGAGCTCGCAAGGCGGCGCAATTGTTCCGAAGAGCTTTGCGAACTCGAGTCCGCGGTCAGTCTCCCTGAGCAATTACCGGCCGGAAGAAGACGCTCTGTCTGGTAGCTCGCTACGAGGAGGCAGCGTCTCGCGTCATGAAATGTTAGCAGAAATATTTTGACGAGCGCGCACAAGACTGACTCGCGACGAAGGAAGGAGAAATGGAGGAGCCCGACGTCCATCCCTGCGAACTGGAGAATGAGACGTTGGCTGTCCTCGGTCGCTGTCGACCGATCAGCATCAGCAGTCAGGTGCCGCTGGACTTTGCGCTGCCGCTCTACGGCTACGTTATGCCGATTATCGTCGCCATCACGGTGGCGACCAATTCATTTATCGTCATCGTTCTCAGTCACAAGTATCTACGTACGCCAACCAATTACGTCTTGTTAGCGATGGCTGTTACCGAGCTGCTAACCGGTTTGAGCGGTGTGCCTTGGCTGCTTTACTATTATACGCTTCAAGGTAAGTGTTAATTTTCACACATGCTATGACGTTCAGCGGCGTCACATTCTCACCCTTCAGGATACAAAACGGAAGAACAGATGGGCTTGCCGGCGTTTTGGTGCGCGACATTTCCATATATGATTTCAATATTGCCTTCGATGTTCCATACGGCAGCAATTTGGTTGACAGTGTACCTGGCGGTGCAGCGCTATATCTACATCTGCATGCCGAAGCTGGTGCGAAAGCACTGCACGTTCCGCCGAACGAAGCAAACAATAATGTTCATCTGTCTGGCTGCGATCTGGTCGTACGTGCCCGACGCTCTCGCGACATACAACAAGTCCGTACGCGCTCATGAGAACGCCACGTGGGCGAACAACGACCACGGTAAGGGCTTCGTCGGAAGACAGTCGTCAGTCACGCGGAGCTTTTTAATTTCCAGGTCGTATGCGTTTTTGCGTCCGAATAAGGTCGGGTTGGCTGGAGTCGATAGGCGACAACATTTATTACAACGTCGTTTACGGGTTGCACATGCTGTTCGTGCATACTCTGCCGTGCGTGCTGCTCGTGGTGTTCACTTACAAGTTGGTGCTGGCTCTACGCGTAGCGGATCGCCGGCACAAGCTGCTCATGTCGGGAAATGGGGCGCACCAAGTGCACGTGAAACGAAGTTTGTCACAGCCGGCGTCGGTGGTACTGAACGGCGCTCGGTCGTCCGTGTCCGATACGGGTGGCAATCTGAGTCTACCGCCGGAGGGTGCGTCGAGACGCAATCGCAGCGAGTCGGCCCAATCGGAGGCGTCGCGGCGGATGGCGAGTCTCAAGCAAAACACGCGTATGCTAATCGCCATCATCGCCATCTTCCTGCTGACGGAGATCCCCGCAGCGCTCATCTTTGGCTTACACGTGTGGGCTGTGTCACTCCGTGTCCAATGGATTCTGCCGCACTATCACGTCATCAATCGGCTCCTGCTTGTTCGGTAAGTTGTTGACACCTTCGTCTCCCGCCGACGCGCCACCAGCGCCCTTGGGCGCGTGACGCTGCTCGACCAGCTGGTGTCCGAACTATAATTGCCCCAATAATTTATTGTTTTCGTTAGTAATCTCAACGCTATTTTTAGCAATCTGATGATCGTCGTATCTTATCCGTTTCGGTTCGCGATCTACTGCGGCATGTCGCAGGCGAGTTCCTTATTTCCGCGAGCGCTTATTCGATCTTGTCAAGAACGCAAATCTCTTTAGCAATTTCGGCAGACTGTGAAGCAACTATTCAGTCGGCGAGTGCTATTCGTAAGCCGGCCCGAATCGGCGACGGAGGAAGTGAACGGCCAGACGATTCTTCGTCTCCCACGGCCATTTCCAAGCAGCAGCGATACGCTGGAAGACAGAAGCAGCGGGAGGCGGTATACGATGGTGCTGGTCAGCGTCTCTCGCGTGCACACGAGCCAAAGCGAGCAGTCGGCTCTAGTCACTCGACCGCTCATCTCGCCCTCATCGCCTGTCGCCGGCCGCAGTCGAGCGCCAAGCACCGTCGATAATCCCAGGGATCCTGTCGACTCTACCCCGCTTTGACCGTCCCGGCGGCCGTCGCCCACCCTGTCTGCTGCTACCCTTTGGTGTATATAATAATAAAAGTAGCACGCAACCATCCGCCTTGCTTGTTCATATATTCGCCAACTGATGCTGTTGGCGATTGACTATACTTGCAAAACAACAAAAACACTAATGAATTGCATTGTTTGTTGATGGATTTGAAGATTTGAACAAAGCCGCTCTCGCCGAACCGCGCTTGAACCGCGCTTTGATCATCGACGAACTTATTAATAGTGTGGGATAATCCCATTAATGCTTGTATGTAGGCGCAACATATATATGAAAAGGCTAAGATTAATATCATGAGATTAAATGGCACGTTTCACACAATAAACAAAGCGGAGGCCAAAGATCGCGAACTCCTCCAATTGGTCAGCGTCACTCTAGTCCCGCCTACACGAATGCACTACAGATGCGCGGGCCGCAGGCTGGGGTCACAGCTGCAGCGGGCAGGGCTGCGAGCGCGCGCCCCCCTACAACCACGACTGTCTGCTCCAGCCGAAACAATATTTGATTAAAGCAGCGGAATTAAGAGAGAATGGGGCGAATGCGGCTGATTTGGCCGCTGGCGATGGTGACCGTGGTCGCCGTCGGCCAAGTGCTCGAACCCCCAGACATCAACCTGGCAATTAATCGGAAAATTTCTGCGACTGCCACGTGCGGAGAAGTGAATGGACAGCCGATCAAGGAGCTGTACTGCTCGTTGGCCGGTAGGCATTTGCATGGGCACGTTGCCAACGTTTCGTTCATGCGCGAGTTATTTCAGGTGCGACTCAGTATTCGCCGCTTAATCAGTACTCCTACAGAACGAACGACGACTCGGAGACCAGTCCCTTCGCCGAACTGCGCATCGAGAAGCAATCGTTCGTTCAGGTGCGATTATTGCTCAATGAGGGTAGACGGTGTATGACTCATTTCAAATTGCTCTGTAGGGCGGTCAGAATTGCGACTACTGCGAAGCGGGCACTGCGAATGCCCATCCGGCGACGAACATGGTGGACGGGGGCAGCTCGTGGTGGCAGAGCCCCCCGTTGTCGCGCGGTATGCAGTACAACAATGTGAACATCACGATCGACCTTGGACAGGTGAGGAGATTATGCCTCTTCGCAAATCGCCCGCTCTAAAGCGCCCCAGGTGGGCCGTAGGCGCGAGACATAATCAACCGTATGGGTATTATCGAAGGTGGCGAAGGGCGGAAAAAGGCGTGCAGGGCTATTCACTGTTCCGGGGAATAAACAGATCACTCGCGCTCGCTCGGCCTGGTCCTGACGCAGCTGTTGTTCGTCGATAAACGGCCGCGCCAGTCTGGCGCGCAAGTGCACCACGTCTGCCGATTCCCGACGCCGACCTGCCGAACGGAGCCCGTCGGCGTCGATTTCACCATTCGCCCTGGCCGGTTATACAGTTATAGCCCCGGGTCGCTCCCTTCCTCTCCCCACTCGCTACGTAGAACACGAAAACGCAGTATAAGACGCATAAATCTCTGACGCCACAAAAAACCGGCTTTCAGCAATTTCACGTCGCCTACGTATGGATTCAAATGGCGAACAGCCCGCGACCCGGCGCTTGGATGCTCGAGCGATCGGTCGACGATGGCAAGACGTGGATGCCCTGGCAGTACTTTGCAGAGACGCCGTCGCAATGCGAACAGTACTTTGGCGCCGAGTCGTTGCTGCCTATCACCTCGGACGACTCTGTCATCTGCACCACTGACTACTCGCGAATCGTCCCGCTCGAAGACGGAGAGGTTTACACCCCCTCTCCCTTCTTCCACCGTTCTAAAACACGCCTGCACACCATCAAACTTTCAGATCTACGTCACTCTTTTGCAAGATCGACCCAGTCGACATAATTTCACGTACAGCCGAGAACTGCAAAATTTCGCGCGCGCCACAAATATCCGATTTCGATTGATGAGCACTAAAACACTGCAAGGACATCTCATGGATGTTAGTAGACGTCAAGATCCCACCATCACTCGTCGCGTAAGTTGTGCATTATGAGCACATACACTTTTTATTGATTTTTTTCGCGGTGCGTCATCCTGTTCGCTTGTGGAGATGACGCAACAGGCTTACAGTAACAGAGCCGCACACTTAAACTCGTGAATTGCTATCAATAATGAGCAGCAAGCTGAAGCGGGCGCTATGAACTTGAGAAAAGTCAATTAAATGACGCAGCAGCGGGTGATTCAATAGATGTTCGTTTGGAAGAAGGACCATCGGCGCTTGGGCGTCTATCGGGTCGCGCTACCGTAGCCTAAGTAAACAACGACGGTCAATACGTTGCCAGCGATTGGCAGACGGCGAAATGAATCGTTAATGAGAAAATGGCGATAGTGACAGTGCGGTTTGCGGTAGATTTCGTAGCGCTGGAAAGATTATGTGAAATGATATCAACGCGGAAGAGTAATTTGAAACATTCGAGACTTACACGTGAGCGTATTAATTATTAGCTTGTTCCGTGTTTTGATGTTCCATGATTAGCAACGGTGTCCGTTATTGCCAGCCTAGGATCAGTCTTGCAAAAGTAATCCTGTTTGTGCTAAGGCGGTTTCTGATTTCTTGAACGGCTATTATAAGTTTCAATTTAGCAATAGTGCACGGACGATTTTAGAAGACTAATAACAGAACCCGGTTAAAGCCGTGTGATTCGATTGTTTATCAGAGCGATGTATCATATTAGAAAACGCTCACTCGTTAGCTATTTTGAGTACATGAGCGATCTTTAGTACTTCTACGCGATCAAGGAAATTTATATGGGCGGTAGATGCGTTTGCAATGGACACGCAAAGACCTGCGATGTACTGGACAGCGAACGACCGCGAATGCTTCTCTGTCGTTGCGAGCACAACACCTGCGGCGACATGTGCGAACAATGCTGTCCTGGTCAGTGTCCTCTTACAGTCGTCATTTTTCAATAACAAGATATCGAGCAAGGCACCGTAGTTGGCATAGATTTACTTTTAGTACTTTGAAACTATTTTTCACCAAGAATGATATTCATCGCTTGGTGTTTACGTGCGTAAATTAATAGAAAGAAGCCCTATCGATTCAGTTTGCATTATTCAAGCTTCCTTGTCAGTAATATACAAATTTTGACCACAGAATAGTCTATTCATACGATTGCAGGTTACGAACAGAAAAAGTGGCNGCACCGCAATCGAGTAAAAGAGCTGAGCCTGGTCGAATCAGCCGCTCTCGGCTTTGCGTACTCGCGCAGTAAGCGAAGATCGTGGATTCGATTTTCAGCGCGCCTAGTCCGTTTTTCCTACGCTCATTCGATTATCTCCACCCCGCATTCCTCTAATACCATCGTACACGCCACCTATAGGACTATTCAATTAGCGTTTCCTAAGCCTTCCTATTAAGCTCTATAAGCTTAACGTTTTGTTTTGACCGCTGCCGTAACTTTTCCTCAGCGCATAATTTCAGGGTGTAATTGCCACTTCCACAGCGAAGAATGTCAGTACGACGAAGAGCTCGACCGCCTCGGGCTGAGCTTGGATATCAATGGGAAATATGAGGGCGGCGGACATTGTTTGAATTGCCGCGTAAGTGGCCGTCGCAGCAATTAAGCGATAATCGTACATTGATTTTGATACAGGACAATACTGAAGGAGTCAACTGCAACAAGTGCAAATTCGGCTTCTACCGGCCGAGAAACAAGCACTGGAACGAGACGGATGTTTGCCAGCGTATGTTTAGAATCGAATTTTTCTATCAGTAATGCCAGTAGCATAGTTAACTAATAGACAACGCTTCCGTATTTATGGCTCAATTAACTATTCATCACACATTTGCCATTTGGTTAAGGACATTTACCAAATCAAACAATTATCAAGTTAAAGTGTCATCTTTCAGCATGCGTATGCGATCCGTACTTCCATTCGGGAGCTTGCGCAGAAGAGACTGGTCAGTGCGAGTGCAAGGAGCGCTTCCTCGCCCCCGACTGTCGTGAGTGCGCCAAGGGCTACCACGACCCTCCCGAATGCCGACCATGCGATTGCAACGTCGTTGGAGTTCTCGATGAGACCTGCTCGGTTTGAACCTAATAATACCTTTCCTCTTTCGGCCATTTTAACTATCCTCCGATTTCAGCCTTTGGATGGTCAGTGTCCATGCAAGGAGAATTATGGCGGGATGTTTTGCGAGCAGTGCGCCACTGGTTACACGAATCTCACCGCTGGCTGCATCGGTGAGACATTTCTCCTTACCGTGATTCTCACGTATCATCACCGATCCTGATTTTAGCCTGTCAGTGCGAAGCATCTGGCTCCCTCAACCAGAACTGCAGTCAAGACACAGCGCAGTGTATTTGCAAGACGAACTTTGGCGGCTTGACCTGCGACCAGTGCGCCGACGGCTACTTCGGCCATCCCAAATGCGACTGTAAGCGTTCACGGTGCAGAGCGATCGTCGGTGTTATTGCAACTGACAATTTCAGACTGTGACTGCGATCCGAGCGGAACAGAGGCGGACATTTGCGATAAAACGTCTGGACAGTGTCTGTGCAAGCCAGGATACGCCGGTGATCGATGCGACAAGTGCAATGCAACCTACTACGGCTATCCCAACTGCCAACGTAATAGCAAACTTTTGTTAAACCTGAAAATATCGCTTAGTTGCGATTATATACGCTCGTTCATTATGTCGAAACTTTCTTATCCGTCGGGCTAAATAACCAGTAGTTTGCATGGGGAAACAAAGTATACGGTATAATCTTAATGTGTGAGTCTTGCCTATTTTCTTTTTTCACCCGGCGCTAAAGAAGTTCGTGCCTCGTTTTGATGTGGAAGATACTACTATAACCAATGATACGTTTGCGACCTATCGAATGAATTTTGCAGCTTGCGCCTGCGATCTTTCTGGTTCGAAGGTGGCAGAGTGCGACCAGAAGACGGGAGAGTGTCCTTGCTTTGCAAACTTCACCGGCCGGACATGCGACAAATGCGCAGCGGGTTTCTACGATTTTCCCAAGTGCGCCCCCTGCAGCTGCTTCGCCGCAGGCAGCAAAGGAAGCACTTGCAATACCAAGGGCGAGTGCTACTGTAAGGATAACTTCGAGGGCCAGCATTGCGACGTCTGCAAGCCCAATTTCTACAACTTTCCCATCTGCGAAGGTTCGTTAGCTTGCGGATATGAGCGGTTTGTAGAAGCGTGCTGAGGAATATTTTGGGCGACCAAAGGGGGAGGGTTGTACGAATAAGGCGTTCGACTAACGCGCCATACACTCAAATTTGCGCTGTGCATGTATGCGGTAGTATTTTCGCGTATCATCTTTCATCCCATTCGAACTGCCGTGTGCGCTAATTGATATCTTGACGTAACCGTGCTGGAACATCCTCTGTAACACATCCTTGTTTAGAATGCAATTGTCATCCAAATGGCGTGGCAATTGGATTTGGTGGCTGCGATACTGTGCAGCCCGGCGAGTTGTGTACTTGCCGGAAGCATGTGACTGGACGAATCTGCGACAAGTGCTTGCCGACCTATTGGGATCTACAGTTTCAGCACACTGAAGGCTGTATTGGTGAGCTATGCTATTTTTATCACAAAGAACGCTTATCAATGTTAAATCAGTTTGCTACATAAACTCTTAACTTTGAAGTGTATTCATATGAAAGTGAAAGGGTATAATTCGTTACCTGAAGACTAATTTGATTGCCATAATCGACGTTATCACGATTAGTCATTTGTGGTATCATAAAAAGAAATGCTTCGCTTACGTCACAATTGACTATTTACTGCGCTTCCCGCGAAAATGATTACAGCAGTTCCGAAATGAGCGGTATGACGTTTTTGGTGTGATAGCAACATGTTTTACAGATTGCGATTGTCACCTGCCGGGAACGCTGTCGATGTTGAATGAATGCCACCTGACCACGGGCCAGTGCCTTTGCAAGCGATATGCTGGAGGACGACGATGCGACAAGTGTGCCGAAGGATTCTACAACATGCTCTCGCATAGTCGACTCGGTTGCGAACGTAAGCGAAATCTACTTTCCTTGCTGCTCCATTGTTAAATCGTCTTTTTCAGCTTGCAATTGCGATATTGGCGGAGCTATGACGCAAACTTGCGACCAGGTCAGCGGGCAGTGCCGTTGTCGTCCAAGGATCACTGGTCAAGCTTGCACCGAGCCCATCGACAATCACTTCTTCCCTACCCTTTGGCACGTCATGGTACGATCTTTATTATTTAATCTATCCATGACTTTTTGTCATGTTCCAACTCAATTCTCTACTAATATTTGTCTATTTGACAGTACGAGGCAGAAGACGGCCGCACTCCTGAGCAGCAGCCCGTTCGGTTCGCCATCGACGATACGATCTTCCCGAACTTCTCCTGGCGCGGCTACGCCGTTTTCTCTCCGATCCAGGACACGATCGTGCTCGAGGTCGACATCACGAAGTCCAGTGTCTATCGCCTCCTTTTCAAATACATCAACCCGACGGCAATCGACATTGACGCGGAGGTCACCCTCGCACCCTACTACACTCAATCGAGTGAAGGTACTGTCTTGATATTTTAATGGGCGCTTAAACGATTAAATGTTCGTCTGTGGCTGATACTGAAGGATACACGATGTGAGTCGTCCACGTCTACACTGATGGCAACAGCGGCTATAGCTGACCAAAAAGAGAAGAGAGTTACATAAAGATTATTATAATAGTTACCATATCGCGCATAATGAGTACTGATCCACGCATTAGTCTCCTTCCCCGTACATCAACTCTTCAAAACACAGCATTAAGTCGCATTTTGTTGCAGATGTTGACCAAAAGGCAAAGGTCTCGATTCCTGCATCGCAAACCCCGAGCACCGTCTCGTTCGACAAGACTCCCTTCGTGATGAACCCGGGCAAATGGCTGATGACGATTAAAACGAAGCAGCGGCTTCTCCTCGACTTCATCGTATTGCTACCGAGCGAGTATTACGAGGGAACGCTGCTGAAGACGACAGTATCGAAACCATGCGAGGCATTGTACTACGACAACACCACCTGCGTCGATCTTCTCTATCCCAAGCCGCCGTTTGCTGCGCGAGCCGACGCTACGGGCGACAAGGCCAATGCCGAAATCTTCCTGTTGAACGAAAATGATGATCGTAAGACGATGGATAAGGTCCCCATTGAGATCTTGCCGAGTTTGGTCGGTCAAGCCGTCTGGGTACGCGCCGACGACTCCGGCCGTCGAATGGCCACCGATCTTATCGTACCGGAGGAGGACGAATACGTCATCATGGTCGAGTACTACAGCCTGCACGAGAGCGATTCGCCGCTGAACGTCACGGTGACGCAAGACGGCGAGACAGTCGGACGAGGACGGGCGATTGTTCACCATTGTCCCTACGCGTAATTCTTTCTCATTTTCATCAAGAGATCAAATGTGACTGTCTCTCTCTTCCAGCACCTTCTGCCGCGAGTTGTTGTCGAACGGCGGCAAAGTGGAGACCGTGAAGCTCATCCCCGGCGAGGCGACCGTGACGCTGTCTACCGACCCAATGGTGGAGTTTGGCCTCGGCGCTGTCACCCTGATCCGCGCCGCCGACTGGTCGCCCGAATACCTCGCCGAAGTGCCTCACTGCGTGCGCAGGGACGGCGTCTGCGTCAACCAGGTCTTCCCCTCCGCGCCCAACTCGATCGTCACCGAAGCCGAAACGGGCAATAACGCCAACAACTCCATCCCCGCCGCGAAACTGCCGTTCCCTGTCGCGAACGCCGACTCGGTCAGCGTCCTCGCACTAGACAACACTCAGGTTCGTGAATTTTCTGTCTTAAAATTCGGTACTGCTTTGTTAATGTACATATAAAAGCTAACAAGCCGGACTCACTAGAGGCACTCTGGAAATAAACTTGTTCAGCACAATTTATCTATTTTACCTCTATCTACACTATTAAATAAGCAGCTTTTCTTCGTTGCCATCCTCGTCTTTCATATCAATTCAGGTCATAACCTGTACTTTTAGGCAACAATCGACGTGAAAGGCGTGGTGCCGACTAGAGGTCATTACATCTTCATCATCCACTACTTCAACCCCGACAATCGCGCCACCGACCTCGACGTCTTGCTCCAGAACGACCACTTCTACCAAGGTTTGTTTCAGTCGAGATGGATTGCAAAACTTTGATTGCTTATGGTTAAAAAGAGAACTCTTCATAGTCTAATCGAGATTTCAGGCGATGATATCTTTGGCGGTCTGCCTAGTGAAGTTGTCGGTGAGAACGCATATGTGAACCGATTACCGTATTTTAAGAAATGTAGCCGTGGCTGTTCTCTTTTGACCTCCTGGAGAAGCCTTTTTAGAATAAATCGAGTAGTAGGTGATTTAGCGATAAATTCTCTTAGTCCCGCTGCCTTATCGTATTACAAATTTTTTTAATATAATACGAAAAGTATACCAGATTAGCCCGCGTGCTCGTATTGTGCTAAATGTGCTAAATTTACCCTCGTGCTACCATTTCTTAAAGTACGGTATATCACTTTCCGGTACTGTCAGGGTGACTTTGTTCTTTCCTGGAACCGAGTGAAACTTCCCTCTATTGATTGAGTGATTGCGTTGATTCGTTGGTTGCTGGTTCGTTTCTTGAAGGAGTCGGTAGTTTGCGACGATCTGTCTTCGTGGTGTATATCAGTTGTTGATTACTGCGTTGCCGGTGGCAGTTTCGGTGTTGGTTTCGTTTTCGTATCCTCTTGTTGATAATATGACTGCATCCTCCCTTGTTGACTACAGACTGCACTCTGCTCTGTTCTCATCCTTTGTATCATAGCAGATAAGACGTAAATTACTGCGCAATTTAGGCTTGGCAACAATGGCTTACTGCCCGAGCGTTAGCGGCTGCCGCACGATTATCCGACAGAAAGACCGACCCGAAGTCTACCAGTTTTGGATGGAAGACAAATACGTAGTGTCGCTCTACCACAATACATCGCAGCAAGGGCCTATCTACATCGTACGTCCTTATCGAGATTTGATTTCGCGCTATATGAAATGGACAAATTTCGTTGCAGGACTCGATCATCGCCGTACCATTCCATTCTTACACCGACAGTCTGATGAAAGCGCAAGCAATCGACGTTTCTGGGGACTATATCAAGGAGTGTTCCGATGACCATTACAATCTCGAGTGAGAAAATCATTCCACTTTGCTTCGCTTTCGATTGCTTATATGCAAATTTTCAGCCCCGCGACTGCGAGCGATTTCTGCAAAAGCCGAACGTTCTCTCTAACGGCTCAATTCAATCTGGGCGCCTTCTCTTGCGATTGCAATTCTCAAGGTACGGTGATAGATCGCTGATTGTCGGATTGTAATTGCTCTGTGACATCGTAAAATTGTCTTCAGGATCGACTAGTTTCGGTTGCGCCAAGTTCGGCGGTCAGTGTTCGTGCCGTCCGAACATCATCGGTCGGCGATGCGAGCGCTGCAAGCCCGGCTTCTACGACTTCCCTCACTGCCAACGTAATTTTCATTTCATTTGATATCGCACGCTTTAGCTAAAGTCTGACGTACTTCACGTTATCCTGAAGTAGAGCATAAATCTTTTATTGCGACTTTTGCTTCAGGTCAAAAGCTAACGATCCTGGATGTACCAATATAAATTAAATTGGCTATGTATTCCTAAGTACGACTTTACTAAAGTATGCTATAGGAATCCGAGTGTGTGTTGTGTTTGTGCGATTACCGTAACCCTAATGTTGGACACTGCAGCGTGCAAATGCGGTCCGAACCAGCAATGCAATGAAAAGACCGGCCAGTGCTACTGCCCGCTTCACGTCGAAGGGAAGCAGTGCGACAAGTGCGTTTCTTACGCGTTCGGCTACGACCCGTTGATCGGCTGTCAATTGTGCGGATGTCACCCGCAAGGATCCGAAGGCGGTCAGCTCCAGTGCGATCCGATGAATGGACAATGCTTGTAAGATTCAGTCGTACAGTGGAAACCGAATAAGTGCACACTGCTTTGGTGCGCTAAACCGGCTTGCAAATCTTTTAGTGCAAGTGTACACGCTTTTCAAGCCCCGTGTGCAACTTTTTTATTGAATCATGTCCGGGTAAGTGCACAAATTTTACGATGAGTAATACAACACAGTACGATGTGCACTTAGGCGGTTTCCACTGTATGTGTCGCGCTAGATGTTGATGCAAAGGGGGTTGTCTTCAGGTGCAAACAGAATGTTGGCGGTCGCAAGTGCGACGTTTGTCTACCCGGCTTCTACGGCTTCCCTCACTGCTACGAGTGCGCATGCGACAGTCGAGGAACGACGCCCGAAGTTTGCGACCAGACGACGGCTCGCTGCATTTGCAAGGTTGGTAGTTGTTGTTCTCTCAATCCTCTAATGCGTCATTTCGCAATCTGTCGAATCTGTGTATAAGGCGAAAACAGTTTCAGTACACGACAGAAACAAAAGAGTCGTTATATTTTTATTTGGACTCATTCGCTTGCAGAAAAACGTCGTCGGCAACAGCTGCGAGGCGTGCAAGGCGGGAACATTCGATTTGCGTGCGTCCAATCCGGAAGGCTGCTCCAACTGCTTCTGCTTCGGCACCACCGATCAGTGTCGTTCGTCGTTCATCCCAGCGGAAATCGTAAGCGTTTTTTGTCGAAAATCTCCTTATTTGACTAAAAAATCTATAAAAATCTAATATTAATAGGTTGAAATAAAAGACAACTGGACAGTGACGGATACGAACGGAACAGTGACTGTCGCCGGCGATTCGATCGAGTACAAGGCGTCCGACTCGCCGCCGAAGGAAGTCTACTTCTTGGCGCCGGCGGAAGTGATCGGAGAACGAATCAGCTCTTACGGACTGAACCTGAGCTTCACCGTCTCGGCGCAACCGAGCGCGGACGGAGCGCGAATAAGCGTGGGAGCTGATGTGGTGCTTGTGGGAACGAATTACACGCTGGAATACTGGAGCACCGAACAGCCGGTGAACCCGAAGAAGCCGTTCGACGTGATCGTGCCGTTGCTGGCGGAGAAGTTCTCGCAGGCGGATGGCAGCGCGGTGACGAGGCCGCAGATCATGCTCGTCCTCAACGATCTTCGCCAGTTGCGCATCAAGGCGTCCTACTACGAACGACCCGCTTCCGCCATCTTGACCAATGTCCAGTTGCAATCGGTCGGCAACGATCCGAATCTCATTACCGGTGAACTTGTTGCCTCGTCCGTCGAAGTTTGCGATTGTCCAGCGCCCTACACCGGCTCTTCTTGCCAGGTATGTTTGAAGCGTGCTAACAATAATGTGAAAAAATGCTACCATTGAAAGGAATTTGACTGTGTAGACCGACCGAGGCCGAATGAGAGATCATTTGTACTAGCATTCGACTAATGTCGGCCGATTACTTTCCATATGCTTTGGCTAAATTAATTTTTCGCACGTACTTTCGACATCGTTCGATTGAGTCGATTTCGATGATGACGACTAATTTCAAGGGTAGATTCATATCGAAGTGCCTGACGTCTCCAGCAGCCAAATCAAGTGATGATTTTCAGGAGTGCGCGCTTGGCTACTACCGCGTCAAATCCGGCCCATACCTTGGCGCATGCGTGCCGTGCCAGTGCAACAGCCACTCGGGCACTTGCGACAAGGTGACGGGCGAGTGCTTCGACTGCCAGCATGACACTTACGGACCGCACTGCGAATTCTGCAACGCCGGCTTCTATGGCAACGCC
>NIUQ01004070.1:0-15006 GCA_002796945.1 Plectus sambesii
TAGGGTTTGCGGGAGGGGAAGAAATACTACGGGGACGGGGAACGATTTGCACGGGATTTCCAATCACGGGGACGGGGAGGGATGTGCCACGGGGGGGGGGGATAATCCACGAGATGGAAAACGGGGAAATTACGGGGAAAAAACTCACGGGATATCCCCGTTTTCGGGACGGGGGATTTCCCATGCAAACCTACTCTGGTCTGCTGTTATTCTGGATTACTCTTTCCATGCGCTACTCTTCGTCAACACTCTACATTCCCTCTCAAAAGCCTTAATGAACCAAAAAGGCGCTGACCGTCTGATGGGATCAAGGACGACAGCTCGCGGTTCCTGCAGCGGCGCTCCCTTAAGCAGGGTCTTTCGGAAACGACCGTCCAGAGTCGAAACACTAATCGCGTCGTTGTTCTTATCGCACCAGTAGAGGTTCTTCGCCAGCCAGTCCACCGCCACTCCGTCCGGATTCTCTCGCGGCAAGGGATGGATTACCTGAAACAGTTCACAAAATGAATTATGTTAAAACCCGTCGACATTCAGTTTCAAGAATGCTCCCTTATCGTACACATTTTCATGGTTGCAATTTTTGCATGAAGATGCGTCTATTGAAATTATTGATTTAACTCATTTAATTTGTACAGTAATATCACATTACAAATGATTTCAAACACATTTATGCATTTCAAAAAAGTGCTTTGAAAAAAGACATCTGCGGGTGAGCCACGACGATTCATCCCCTATTATATTTTTCAATTAAATAATAAGAAATGAAAATGTGTCGTACCTTGTAAGTGTCTGGCACGTTGCCAAGCGAAGTATACCCGATATGGCTGCTCGTCAAAGTGACGTCACTCCAATAGACGCGCTGCGACGTGTAGTCGTAGTCGACGGCGACGCCGTTGGTCAAATTCGACAGCAAAATGCCTTTCGGCCGGCCTTTCAGGGTGTACAGTCGCAAGTAGTGGCGATTTGCAACCAACAGTAAGGGTTGAACTGAAAAAGAGACGTTCTCAACTTGGGCTAATATCATATAAATCTGAGATCAACATACACATCCAAATCCATACTTGTTGTATTTTGTACTTATGAAATTGTAAAATGAACTTTATACGCTACCGTACCCGCTCCAAAAGAGATCAATACAGTCAAAATACCGAACCTGAATCAGTGTGACGACAGGTGCGCTGGTCGGGAGCGAGAGTGTAGCCTTCCTCACAGAAGCAGTGAAAGCCGTTTTCGCCCTTATTCATGCAAAACTGCGAACAAGGAAAATCGTCGCACATATTGGCCCCTAAACGAACATTTTCATCATATTTGCGTACTAAATTGAAAGTTTAAGGGGACACACATAAACACTCCATTTTGCCCGAACTCGATTTTTTCAGCTTTTTCCTCGGAGAGTCACAAAGACATTCGAATCCGATCTTCTTGTCAATACACACGCCGTCGCACGGGTCGTCCGTCATGCATTCGTTCACATTGCAGCGGTTTTCATCCGATCTTAAACAAAGAACTGTTGCAGAGCAATTCCAGAAACACACAATAGAACCTATTGTTAAATTTCCTACAGTGATACCTGCTTCATTTGACTATTCTGTGTATCCTTTAAAGGTGTATATGCAATACATGTATGATGGGCAGTATTTGCAATGGCGCCAACATTCCAGATCGCTGGCGCAAAAAATATATTCAAATCGACATTTTTACCTTTTAGACTGCAAATTTTTTCAGCAATCCTCCGATGTTAAAGGCACCGAAAATACATTAAAAACGTACACAACCTCGCCAAACTGTCAAAAAGAGGAAAAATTGTTTCTACCTGTCTCCGCAGTCATTCTTCTGATCGCACGTGAGGGTCTCGTTAATGCAGACACCGTTATCGCAGAGGAACTGGCCATTTTTGCATGACCCCTTGCCGGAGCAGAGCGTTTCCTGTTCGTCGGAGCCGTCGCGACAATCAGGGATTTGATTGCATATCCACGAAATCGGAATGCACTGTCCATCGCCGCAGGAGAAATCACTGTTCGGACAGTATCGCTTCCCTGAAAGAGGGGAGTATTCAGGGGGAAATTGACTAAATCGATGACGTCAATTAATCTTCGCTCAACTTCTGCTTCGCATCGATGGTCATGTAAAGCATGTTAAGGTAAACGCGTTAATTCGAAATGAATTACAAATACTCATTGAATTTCTAGTAAATGCTCAATGAGGCCGGCTTTTACATCGTCTTCTTAAATTAACGTTGTATTCTACCCAGTTTTGGAGCATTTCCATTTTGTCTTTTATAAAAGACATGAATGCAACATGAAATTGGCTGCATTACGTTAGTAGAAAAATTACTGTTAGCTTAAATGAATGTAAATTTAAGTACCGCAATTGGGAGGTTCGTCGGATCCATCGGTGCAGTCCTTGTCGCCGTCACAGAAGTTCTTTCGCGGAATGCATTCGTGCGTCGAGTTGCATCGGAATTCGTCCGCCCGGCATCCGATGACGAAATCAATTGAAACTGCATCTAAAATTCAAAAATTAGCGTACAATTGCATGGTTTCACTCACGTGAGAGCAATAATTAATTGTTGCTTGACGTTTATCTATTTATTTAGTTGCATAATACACTAATACACCAAAATCAGTGTGTTATACTATACTATACTACATCATTCTAAACTACTATACGAGTATACTATAGCGTACTATATAATACTCGACTAACTACGTTAATTTCGCATTTCACGTACCACAATTTTGTTCGTCACTGCCTAATGCAGATGAACCGGAGTTGTCCATACAATCATCAAAACCGTCGCACTGCCACTGTTTCGGGATGCAGCGACCGTTGCCCCTGCACTTGAATGACTTGGCCACGTCGCAATCGCTGAAAACAACAAGCGGTCATTTCAGGTACTACGCCTTGCTGTCAAGATAAGAAGAAAGCGACCTTCCATCGAGGAATTATCTAACAGCATATATTAGTAAAAAGGCGAACATCTTACTTGGGACAATCTTTTTCATCGGAACCGTCCTTGCAATCTTTCTTCCCGTCGCACTTTAACTGCAAATCGATGCAATTCTTTGAAGCCGCGCATTCGAATTCATCTTGGAGGCAAGAGCGTTCTGCAAGTAGATCAGATGAGACGTAATCGCTTTGTTAATAATTAACATACACGATTTGACCGAGTAATTACTTTATCAAGCGCACAATAATGCTCAATAATAATAATAAAAAAAAGGACAAACCGCAGTTTTCTTCGTCGGACCCATCGGCGCAGTCTCGCTGCTGATCGCATGCCCACGACTTGGGGATGCACGTTCCGGTCGATTTGCACTTGTGTTGCCACTGGGAGCATACACTCGGTCGACCGCTCGTTGGTCGCGCTAAAGAAGCGAAATAAATTTGTTATACGCTAATCAAAAAGTAAACGGTCAATAAAGGAGCATGTTAAATACGATAATCAGATTAAAAAACAGACCAACCATAAAATAGAAGCACAATGCACTAAGTGCGTTACAATAATCACTTGCTGCATTTAGCGCTAATCACAAAACGTTTTTTATCAATGAGATATAGGATACAGATATGAAAAGAAAACGCACTTCGCTGAATAGTGGTGCAGTTTTTCTCGTCCGAATTGTCCCAGCAGTCGTTCTGGCCGTCGCACAGCCAATCACTGACAATGCACTGAGTGGTCTTGGCGCAGTTGACGCTCGTTTTTCCTTTCAGAATCTCCACTTTAGAACAGTCGCGCTTCGCTGAAGTACACACAACTGTCATTTGACCATCACATCATATGTCCCGAGTATTTAAGCAAGCAAGAATCTTATGATCGAAGGGAATATGTCGAAATATCCGTTTAGTCAACGTCTCTGACGGCAACTATGGACATGGAAGCAATCAGCGAGCAGAAATGACGTCATACCACAGTTGTCCATCTCGTCGGACGCATCGTTGCAGTCCATTTCATTGTTGCACCGCTTGGTCAACAAGACGCACATGCCGCTTTTGCATTTGAACTCGCCGGGACGACATTCGCACTGGGTCTCGTCGCGATAGTTACCGCAATCGTTGTGTCCGTCACATTTTTTGGCCGCAAGGATGCACTGTCCGTTGCCGCAAGCGAAGAATCCTTCACGACACTCTCTCGTGCCTGAAATAATGACATCATCAAGGAAAATAATTATCGGTGGCAGTACTGTTTAACGAGTAATGCGTCAATCAACGTTATTAATTTTTCCTATTTGAAGGCCCTCCAACTAATAGTCCCGCAAATTTTTCATCAAGTTTGAATTTTCAAACATCTCGCTTTGAGAATGACTTAACAGTGCCCATGTGAAATTCCACTATAAACAGCGACCGTGTCACACCAAGTATAGAGATGAATGCCAGGAAATACTTGTACTTATTCAGGTTCTACTGTAAAACAGTTGAAAAAAGATCCAGAACGTACCGCAGAAATCAATTGCTTCGTCTTCCTTATTTGGACAATCGGGCACGCCATCGCAAGTTTCCTCATATGGAATGCACCGGCCTGTTGTTGTGCACTCGTATTCGACGTCCGCGCAACGAGCGGCCATTTCTGGAAAAATATCGTCAATGATAATTGTGATAACGGAAACTGGCGAACATGGAACAGCATGGTGAATTGCAAGGCTCATTGGAGATTATATTATAGTACTACTATTATAACATACACCCCCTTTATCACGATTCGTCACTCTTGCATTCCACTGCTTAAAGCTGGCGTTTTATATTCCGCACGATAGAATGTCGAAGGCATCAAGCGCCGTACACGTCTCACAAAAAATCAATAACAACAGTCGGCCTGCACGAGGCAGGCGCCAAGTTTAAATGCGCTACTTTAGTGATCAAAAAAAGAAAGATATCCTTTCAAGTCCGCACATATGCTGACAAAAAGTGCAATGAAAAAGTGAATAACATCGCGAAAACTACCGTTTGTCCCCAACAAACAGCAAAGTGCCAAGATGAAGATTTATACGAACCTTCGCATGTGCGGTTGTCGTGACTGAGAGTCCGCTCGCCGGTGCACGCGCAGTGAGGCTGACCTGCTGCGGTTAAACGACATACATCCTGGCACCCCAAATTCGCTCGGGTACAAGCGTCCATTCCGCCTTAAATAGCAAACGTTACCACAACATGCGAACATAATATCACGTACACCGAGATAGCACCTGTGCGTTAATTATAAGAAAACCCGCTATAAATGATATCTCATGTTTTTGAACGGTATTCTTTTGCGAGCTAGTTACTGACTTTGCTACATGCTAATAAATTCGAAATTTGCGCGTTGGTCTCACTACGGAGTGGATGACGGGACGAAAAACGCTACATGCTCGCTAAATTTATGCAACTTCTTGCAAGAAGCCAAAAATTAACGTGTCAAAAAGCATCACTACTTTATAACTCAAAAGATGTGATACCCGTTTACATAATGTTTCATCACAGTAGTATAAGAAGAAATAAATGAATGCACGAGCAATAAAACCCTTCTTCGCCCACATTAAATTGTTCTGACGACAATTAATATTAGTTTTAAAAGTTGAGTAATACTGAAAACGTGCGTATACTATTCCAGTGCTAGATCTACAGTTATAATTTAGTCATGCAAACTGCTCAATTTTTTATTTACTAAATACTATTTTTAATCGAATTTTAAAAACGAATGCCATGAGATTTATTTTTTTGCTATAGCAATACTGTCAAACGCAATTTAGACGGGCTTAATATCTTTGATATGTAATTTTGCTTTGCTTTATCACGTTCTAATTAAATTTGTGACTGGCAGGACCGCCCAAAATTATCAATAAAAGCGAAACCGATATAAACGAATTCTACTGCAAAGACTTCGCCATAAAATCGCTCATACATTGAAGGGCGTCTTCGGCAATGGCTGCGACGCCCATCGGTTGTTCTGTAAAGTTGCCACGTAGAAACTCTGCCTCTCCGCCTGTCAGCTTGTTCATCTTGACGACGCCGCGAGTTATCCAGTCCGTGTAGAACAAGTAATTGCCGTAGACGACCAGGCCGAATGGATGAGCTGGGTAGTGACCGACTATTGTGTCGCCAGATACCAGTACCTACAATAAACCGTATTTCAAACCTACACCTGCGGTCTCGCGTACTTTCTTTAATTAACAGCAATGTAAAAGGCTACAGACGTTGCGGTTTAAAACTTAACATCGGTCACTTCTAGCTGAAAGGAATGTACTGTACATTTTTTTCAGCTGCCTATGACAGCTTCATAGCAATAATTAGTTACAGTATGAAAATCTATGATTTACACCCAGCTTCTCATATGTAGTGGAAAACAAAATATACAATAAAGTCCTTTCAGCTAGACGAGATCGCAATTCCCCTTTAAAAATTAGTTTCCGGACTCTTCGTTAATGACAGACGACAATTATAGTCGTCGTTTTGGCGTAGCCCATCTAATATCCCCATTAACTACAGTACCTGGCGATTGCTGCCGTCCATTTCACAACGCTCAATCTTGTCGAGACGCGCATCAGACCAGTACAACTTGCGTGCGAGGAAATCAATCGTGATGGCATTCGGTGTGCGAATATCTGTCGTTATCAACTTCTCCTGAAATTTGACATAATTATGAAGTGTGTATGAAAAAGCATTTTCGAAATCGAACCCGTTGAAAACCGCTGAAATAAGCGCGTTCGATGCTCGGCAATCCTTCCCGCCAGTTCGTCCAGTAGATTCGCCTGAAAGTTTTAAATATAGCTTCAGGGTGACAAACAGCTGTTGACCGCCTTTCAGCAAACGCATTTTTACTGCGATGTTCATGACTTTTACCTTGACTGATAATCGATCAATTTGACTAATAAATGGAAACTAATAATAGTAACTATAGGTTTTTGATATGAGTTATGCAAACTAAAACATGAAATAATGAACCGGTTCCGATAATATATTATTTTCGTTGTAATAAGAAAAATCTCCAATTCAAACAGGACATTTGTCAATCCAATGAACACAGTTTCGAATAAAATAATAATTTCATATTAATTTAAATCAGAAAAACGTCCTTATAAAACTGAAAAGCGCTCGGATTAAACTTGCAATTATATAAATTTTAAGAATGAATGAAAGGTAGTTAAGGGAAATAACATAAAACTGACATTTCGCAGGGATCAACTGCGATTCCTCTAGGCTTGTCCTGGTCGTTCAACATCAGGAGACGCGTCGTGGCTTTAGGATAGTTGCCGGCGACGGTATACGGATCGGCCACCGATACACGCATAATGCTGTGGTTACTGTATGATGTAAAGTAGAGCTCTTTGTGCAGGTAATCGAATGCCAGTCCTTCCACCGATCCGACGTCTAATGATTGATTATTAATCAATATGTGTTATACGCTTCACAACGTTTTTCATTTAGAGGGTATTTTATCATTATTCTTCACTCGTGCATTTAATTTCGTCAAATTAGTGCTCTATTGAATACACAGATGATGAAACTGAATTCAAGATCGACGACTTAAAAAGGTCATGTTCAGAATAATAAACAAAACTGCACTTACTTTCAGCGACGGCGAAATTATCGCTTCCGTCAAACTTGACGGCCACAATGCGCTTCAGCTGAATGTCGCTGTAGAAGATGAGCGACTGGGCGTAGTCGAACGATACGCCCACTGCACTTCTGATCACTTCAGTCGAGTCGATCGGTGGGTAGGCGGGGTTGGCCGATCCGGTGCCCCCTGATGATGCCGTCATCGGCGCGAATTCGATCATCCGACCACGCGAGTAGGCTAAGAACGCTTTGTACGCTGAAATATTTCCATATCATTAGAATTGAACCTAAGACTATGCTTTACAGGTTCTTTCATTAAAATTCGTCATTCGTGCATTCCAATTCATCAACCTAGCGTTCAATTTCATCACTATCACAGCCGATTTAGTTATCTATGTAGTCAATTATAAGGCAAATTGGACAAATTCGAATGCAAGTTTTGATGGATATGAATGCAAAGGTGACGACGAATTATGATGAAAGATTCGGTTAATAAATAACAGATAAAATAAGAAGCGTTTAATGGTTTGATTACCTTCGCATGTCTTGCCATCGGCGGCCAACTGACCAAACACGCAGGCGCACTTCATTCGATTGTCTGGATAGAAGAAGCAGATATCCTGACAGCCGCCGTTATCATTCGAGCACAAGTTGGTCGCTAAAAGCAGCAAAGCAATATTGCAGCTATTTTTAGTATTTCAGAAGTTTTGTTATGTGAATTTCAAAATTTCAGGAATATATGAAGATTTCAGGATGTTGTCAAGTAATTCTTACTTATGTGGCTGTCCTTGTCGTAGATGGTCATGTCAAAGACGTTCGCGTTCATGCGGTGACGTCTCATACGGAGATAGTTGGGCAGCGAGCCATCGGAAGTCAAATTTCCCGCCAAAAGCGAGCCTCCTTGCATCGCTCTATAACATAATAAATTATGGCGCGTCAACGATTCGGTAATAGATTATATAAAATGACTGGAAGATTAGTTCACAAAGACGATATCTAGCGACAATTTGCTCTAGATTGAACTTTTGTTCACTTAACGGAACCAAACACCCCGCCAACTAATGCAAATTTAGCAACGAACGCAGTAATTGCACGTTAGCTTGCTACTGTAGCCAAAATCTACGCGCTAAGAGAAAGAATTGGAGCAGTATACACGTTAAAATTCGAGGCTTAAATGCCCACCAAAAAATCAAGTTTTGGTCTCGCCGCGAAAAAGTACAAAGCAAATTAGTATAAACATTTCCAGTATAAAAGCATTCTACACGACGAATATTCTATCCTGACGCGTCAGAATATTGCAAATAACAGAAGGAAGATGAACTCACCTATCGTACCAGAAGATTTGCATTCCATGAACGGCGATTGCGGTCACGGCATTTATAATAGCGCTAAAGTCCATTGCTTGGCGCTGAAAGAGAGATAGTCGTGTTTAAGGTCAAATTTTTCTGCCTCATTTTTTAAAATTCGCTACAACTCTTAACGATAAACTTCCCACATCGGCAATATTATTACGGGATGTTCCACAATGCCCAGGGGCCAATTTCATAAAATTAATCTAGTATTCCTTCTTACCGAGCAAAACATTTTGACTATACATTGCTCCTAAGCTAAGATAGAGCCATGAGTACAAACTTTTGGGGCAGCCGAAAAAAGGAGCTGCTAACCTGGTTAAGCCCGTCGTAATTAGTGCACTCCAGCGTGGTTTTGTTCCCTTCGATGAAGCACAACCGCTCGTCGGGCAGATTTAACGCCAAATCCGTCAAGTTAGCGCTGGTGATGAGTGTCTTCATATTTGAACCGTCCAGGTTAGAGCGGTGCAATCCGACCGAAGTCAGCCAGAAAAGATACCTAAATAAATTCCCGTTGTAGTAAACATTACAGTTTTCCATTAAAATACGGCAGTTTTGCATTTCATTTCGTTAACATTGTGTTCATATTGAATGTAGAGATGACTAATTTTGATGAATGATCAATCAAAAAGCACACTTTCCAAAGCCAAATCGGACATATTGCTAAATGTTTTAAATAAAAGTGCTCAGTTTGTTTAAAAAATGATCGACTTGCTTTCGAATGTATCAGATGAAAATTGGGAATGAACAAATTCAAAAGTACCGTACCCATTGTGCGAGTCAACTTGAAGATGTCGCGGGACGTCGCGCTTCTCCTCAACGACCGTATACTTGCGATTGTCGGAGAGAACCACCTCAATCACACCGATGGCTGTTTTTCCAGGCACTCGCGACGACAGATAAACATTGCCTGAAAGACCATTCCATCAATTACACATTATAATAAATTAATAAAAAGTCTTTCATCCTAATCCATCACCTCTGCAGTCAATTTGAACGCGATCTTGACTAAACTGAATGCAAGAGTGATAAACTGTGATGAAATTATCTGTAAGAAATAAGAGTTCATTACCAGTCGCCCAGTCGACAGCGATATGCGCCAGTTTGGAGTTCTGGCCGCTAAGGACGAGTTGGCTCTGCGTGGAGTCGCGCTTGACCTTCCAAAGCTCGTTACTCTCGCCGTCGATCCAGTAAATCCATTCTCGGCGAGCGTCGACGGCGACTGCTATAGGTCGATTGACTCTAGGAATTGACGAGAGCTGATCCAGATCGTGCGTGGCCAAGATGGAAATTGCCTCCAGCGAATCGTCGTCCGCGTACAGTAGAAAAGAATTTATAGCTGAAACTTTCCAATTCAAATAAATGAACAGTAAAGTTCTTCTACACCGGTTTGGCTTATAAGGGTATTTCGTTCATACCGGTCAAGTTTTTTCGGTACCCAATTTACCGGTATAAACGAACTTCACTGTATCAGAGACGATTTCTTTAAATCGTTATCTCTCACCCGTCAACTGAGTTTTGGATATCAAAAATTGAGAATGCAAATTGCAGCATAATTTCAATTTTACAAAAAGCTTTCAATAACAACAAGCTTGCAAATTTCCTCAAAATAAGTTAATAAATGTAGAATAAAATACCTACTTCGTCGAAAGTACTAACAGAACGCTTCAGATTATTTTCTTTTGCTCCACATTAAACAGCTTAAGTTCAAAAATTCGATAGCAATGCGATGACATTTAAACGGTAAGATAAGAATACAGACGGCAACATAATTAAAATCTTGGTTGATGCACGATAGGATGTACCTCAGTATATGAGAACGTACGAACGAACAGGCAAGTCATAAAAGACCGCCTCCAAAGGTCATAAAATAACTCACGTTGACAAAGGCCACTGACGAAATCGAATCCTTCGGCGCACAAGCAACGATGTCCTTGGTCGGGCAGCGGAACGCAATGATGAGAGCAAGGGGACGGACGAATTCGGCAAGCATTGTCGCCTAAAAAGACAAAGTTTAACACTCAATTAACAACATCATGCATTTTGAGAAAACGTGAGATGTTGATTTTTTGAGCAGTGTTATAATTAAATCTAAAATTTCTTTTAACTGATGGAAAAATTGCGAGTATAATTTAGATTCAATAGTTCAGTTCAAACAAATAAATATCGCATGATTTGAATAAGAAGATTACTAAAAGATTTGGTGTACGGTACAAAACGGTCGATATAAAGCGCGTCGAACCTCCTTGAAGTTCATGATCGAGAGCCTTCAGGAGGACAACGCCGGATACATTCTTGATCAACTGCAGCTGCGCATCGGCGACGAATGCGTCGCTCAGTGGACTCGATGAAATCTTTGAGTTGCCTGCTTCGCTGTCGTCATAGATGATGATCTGACTGTTCGCCATGTCGAGCGTCATCAGCGATGGTTTCGCGGTTTTGTCGACAAACGTTATCTTTCGCGTCTGAAAGGTGACGTAAATACTCTTCGGTCGTCGATAAAAGACAAACATTCGATTTTAATATAAGTACTGTTACTTTCTACAAGATTCCGGCCAGTTTCTACAAGCAGGGCATCGAACAGTTACCACGCTAATGGAACTACGTTATTGAAAGATAAGGTTATTAAGTATTTAATTAAAACTGTACAATAAATTGTACAATTTTAATAAAAATTTTCAATCGATAAAAAACCGCATTGAAAATGTTACAACCCAATACAAAATCCGTACATTGGGAGAAAAAATCGATCAAATAAATTTACATTTTTGCTGACGATGTCGAAAGCGAAGATCGTCTTGCTCTTCTGTTCAATCCACAGGAGACGCTTATGAATGACATCGAGCAACAGTCCTCGCGGATCTGCCATCGACTCGCTTGATGGCGACATCTTCTTCATCACAGTTCCGTCCATAAATGACTGGTACAACGACGCCGAGCCGTTGATCGTGTCGAACCAGTACATCATCCTAAAAGTGCAATTGTTTCTTTCAGCCTACATCGATTTAGGCACACGAAATTGCACACTGCCGATGATTTTTTAACATTCCCGCGAGAGTTCATAGATAAGAGCCTAAGCTGTAAGTTGCAAAAGTGCTACGAAGCTGAGGCAACTGTTTGGTACAAAAGTGTGAGTAAGTTTGTAAAATTTTGTTGTCATGATATTGCATACGACAAAAATGAAGTTAATAGTTTCATTAATCTGCGAAAAATTCTATAAATTGCTCCAATCAAAGCGAATGGGACAATCCAATGATATATTCTCTTACCCCGATTGTGGATCGACGACGATATCCCTCGGTTTTTGCAGTCCGTTCTTCTCGTTGAGAAGAACCCGTCGGTAATGGCCATTCTCGCTCGCAATCGAAATGCTCGCCATCCCGTCTCCTTCCGACCAAGACGTGAAGTAGACGTTGTCACTCAGCCAGTCGACAGCGATTCCGTTCGGATTTTGCAAATCTGAAGCGAAATTTGAGGTTAAACACAACCAAGGGCCAATTTCATACAACTAATATAAATGTAAAATGTAGAAATGCCATTATATTTTTGCATTGTAATCATTTATTTGTGCGCAACACGCGTCATGATAATGTAGAATTTGTGATAACATTCAGATCAATATTATGAAATTGATCCTAATACATCGCCGAATGTGTAACTCGACAAAACCCGTCGTCTCTGCGTCTCTACTAACAGTTATATAGTTTATGACCATATTTCTTCGCTGATGTGACGAAATAAACAGCGAAAACAACACTTTCCGTAAACTAAGAAAGTATGAGCATTGACGGGCTAGATTCGACCTTAGACTGCCTTAAAACTTCTAAACAAGCAGCAACACAATTTCAACTGAGCTGTCGTAGATGAGAAACTGAATGGCCACCAAAATACGTTTCACAATATCTTTACCTGATTTGACGATAACTTCAACATTGCCAGAGCCATTGAGGTAAACGCGGGCGATGGTGGCAGAATTGGCATCGGCCCAATAAACGATCTTCTCTTCAGCATCAAAGTCGAGCGCTTGCACCTTCTCGACCGACTTGCCGGCGAGGACGGGGAAGAGGCGCGTGTGGGGCGGCAGGATGTCCATCGCGACGATGTTCGTCGGCGTCGCATACACCAACGTCTGGTTCACCACTGAAAAGAGCGAGTTTTTCTTCAAATGAAACCTACTTTCACTTCTAGTCGAAAACAATATACAACAGTATTTGTTATGCCGCTTTCGCTATTATCAATATTTTGCTTAAACTGAATAAAAAAAAGTAATAACAACTGCTGCCCAGAAACGTATATGATTTTAGCGTGTCCCAGAACATATCTTCCCTTACAATTAAGTAACATTGTATGATATGCGCCAGTCCCCCAAATACTGGTGTAAATGAATTTCTTTGTAGTCAGCTTTCTTACCTAAGCACGTCTGGTTGTCCGGTGATAAACGCATCATGTGTGGACAGGCGCAAAGTCGCGTGGTGGTCGAATTAATCAAGCAAATATGCGAGCATCTTCCATTTTTCCTGCAGGGATTCTTGGAAGAGAACGGCTGGCGCGATGGATGGATGATTTTCAGGTCGAACGGCTGCGCCGACGTCCCCTCGATGATCTGTACGTCTGTGCCATTCCACTTGTTCGCCTGTTAAATTAAGAAATTAGCAAATATTTCTAATCTACGGACATTAAATGATAGTGTTTTTATTTATAATTCGTCCCTCTTGCATTCAAACCCGTCAGTATTGCATACAAACTGAACAAAGAGCTGACAAATATGAATGCAAAGATAACAAAATATGATAAAAGGCAGTGTATATCGTAGCGAGATTGCTTAAGGTTGCAAAACTCACTCATAAATACCCCCCCTTATGGACGCTGCAATGCTTAAAACTTTAGCTTAAGCTCAGGTTCCAACTCTCGAAGTTGCTAGTATTTACGAGTATATCAAGCGACGATGATCGTCGACATTGCTACGACGAATAGCCCCATTTATTCTCACGCACCGTCAACTACATAAAATACTTTAGCTCGCCTTTTTCTAAGTATTTCGAAACACGCCATGCTTTTCAATGCACTAATTGATTTTAGCCTTCGCGGTGGTCTGTGAGAACGTGAACAACACAAAACGAACACAACTGTCTGGGGAAAAACAAAAGATGTACTCTTATGATTGCGTTGACTCTCCAATCGGTCCAGTAGACGTAGCTGTCGAAGAGGGAGACGGCAAATGGATGTGTCAGCAAAGCGCTGTCCCGCAAAACCTCTCTATGATCGCCTCCGTCGTACAGAATGGTGTGTACACTGTCTGACCTAAATGAATACTTTTAAACGTCAATTAATCATCAGATAACAAATATGATGGCAAGTAACGAATAATAAATAAATTCAACTATTTATTTATGTCGTCTTCATTCTCATAGACAGATATAAGGACGTGTTCTTGCGTAAGAATATTAACTCAAATTAAATTTAAGAAATATATTGAATTAAAATATACTAAAATAAAACATTACAGCTAAGGCGGGAATATTAAATTATTTAATAAAATTATGTGAATTCGCGCGCTTACTTGGCATCGATCCAATATAATCGTTCAGAGATGAAGTCGATCGTGAGGCCATTCGGCCAGCCGCCGTTATCGATGTCGAGCACACGGAAGATAACGCGTCGATCCTGACCAGCCAGCGTCGCTCGCTCGATTCGTGGATTCGACTCCTCCCAATCCGTCCAGAACATCAGGCCCATCCTAAAAATTTTATCATATTGAGACCAAGATTGTCTTAGGCGTTGCTAATTATGGAGTCTGGCGAGATTTCGCGTTACTGATCCAAAAATTATGTTCTTATACATTTTACAAAAACCAGATTATGCTCAAAAGTTAAACGACTTGAGGAAAAAAATCGGTAGGTCTTGACGTGACAATTATACTTTTCATAGTTATTAACAAAACCAATTTATCTCACGCAAAAATTATTCAATTAATTCATTTCACTTCAAACGAAAATGAAAAAATATGCTAGACATTCAAAGTTAACTTTTACCGTACCTTGGATCGAGCGTCAATGCGCGCAGATTTTGCATGTTTCCACTCACAACCGTCGCACGCATAGCTCCGTCGAAATTCGTCACCTAAGAT
>NIUQ01004071.1:0-15050 GCA_002796945.1 Plectus sambesii
AAAAACAGGCAATTATTTTAGTTGCACTACATGATGAAACTCTTTGCGACCGACGAAGTGCGTATCTTGAAACTTGCGACATGCGGTTTGCTATGTTTGTTGACACAAACTGCACGTATATTGATGCGCTGACGTCATGGCGATGCAGGCACGTTTTGAAAATTGAAATATAAAAACAGTTTAAGTAGCGATCTCTAGTAGCCAGGATTGTAGTGGTAGTAGCCAGGACTGAAATCGAATATAGCAGAGCACTAAAATTTGAATGCCAGACAAACGAAAATTTGATTAGCAGTCATTTCAGCCGAAAAATTGCAACTGACTTGGAACAGTGCTCTTGCTCATATTATTCGCTGAAATATGGTTAAGAGCTATCAAGGTCAAGTGTCCGTACTAAAATCGTCTATTCGCACGCCATATACCGTAAATCCTCTAATAATCGCCCACCCTCCAATAATCGCCCCCCTCAGACCCCTTATGAAATAATAATCGCCCAGGGCGATTATTAGAGGATTTACGGTATACCCTTTAAAGAGTAATAAACCTAGGTTATACGATCGAAATAATGGATAATTCTCTGAACATCTGGGCAGAGCATGCACCTGTCTAACTAGATAAACAGATTCATTATTGATCCGATGCATTAATGCCACTTAAGAAACCTAATCTCTGTTTGACCGTTGCTGTCCTTGCGTAAGGAGACTGTGTTGAGCCATATTGACCACATCTGCAGTCGTGAGTCCTTCGTGTCGCGTGACTTACAGAGTCCACTACAGCTACAACTCTATTATCTGAATGGTATTCGCAATCCGCTGAGTTATGGCTATACGCAGAAGAATCAAAAATTCTGAGAATTATTGCTGTAACGGATTGTGTCGCATCGCGGTAAATTTTCTATGTCAAACAATTCTTGTGTCTCCATTCTTCACAAAATTCTAACTGCTTCTAAACGCATTTTACGTAATTAATAATGAACTGAATACAATAAAACCATTTCAGGATGGGCGTGCAAATGAAAGTGACTTTTGCCTTATCATTTTGAAATAACATTCGAGCATTTATTTCGTTGCAATGGCTAATCTCGCAAAAATTAGAGCTTATTTACGAAGAATGCTAAATAACGCTTGTGGGATTGGGGCGGACAGTGCTGTCTAAGACAGTATGTAAGAACACTGCAAGACTACTTCAACACTGGCGTTAAATATAAATGACTTCTGCAAACACTGAAAGTGCATTATGATAGCAGTCCAATGCCAGTTTTTTAAAAGTAATGCAGAATATAAAGGAAAAATGCGCCCCCACTTCAAATATTACTCTAATATACGCACTGAATTATTTGCAGACAGGGGGAAGATTCCTGTTTATGCTACAAATATTACTGATTATCGGTGAGTGTACCGCGATGTATCGACTGTCATCAGCCGAAGAGTTCAAGTATTCCATGGGTGCTTTGCTCGTAATTTTGATCAATGTGATTATCAGCGCTACATTCTTTTTTGGAATTGAAATGGAGAAACACGACTACCTTCTGCCGTACCTCGTTGTGCAGGTACTGACTTTAGAGAATTCATTAATAAAGCACAGTAAGTTAATGTAGTCAGATCGATTTTACCCACCGTGATTTCCTCCTCTTACAGAACCCACTCCACCCTATGTGAATTTCTTTCCATAAAAGAGAAAGCTGATGCAACCATTTCGAATAAAAATAAACGTAGTATTTGTGTATACTTCATCACGAATGTTTGATCAATTACTTTGATAAGTTCCAGAGCATTTCTCAGATACAGAGACCTATGAAGTGCATTTTCGAGAGAGTCTAGTATTTTTTCAGACGATGCCATTGGTTGGCATTGATTTCCGAATGTCGCATTGTCGCAGAATCTTGGCGGTCCTAAATGCCCTAATCTCATGCCCATGGCTGCATTAAATCCTAAAACTATGTTTGCAAATAATGTATCATGGCTTTTTACGGGTAATTCATGTTCAACTCAGCCTAAATCCATGGGGAAAGTTGTATATATGATGTAAAATTGAAGATAGCGGCCCTCATATATAACCTTCAATGCTAATATTGAGTATTCTATTTAAGGCAGTGCTAATAATCATTTCCTACTTCGCTGCCTGTGTTCTACTGCTCTTTTCTTTCCTTGGAGCGATTGAATCAATTGAACATTTTTTCAACTACGCCTGGGTTTCGGAGGCGGTATCAGAAGGTGAGTAGATTATATGGTACCTCTCGTTGACCTAACAAGCAATTAATTATTGTTTCCTTGACAGGGTGAGGGGCTCTCCACTGTGAAAAGCTAAAATCAAGCAAATAGAAACTATTCTACAAAGTTTCTACCTAACAGAAAATTTTTTAATTTACGCTAGACAAATGATGGTTTGCTGATACAGTGGAATTCACTTATAGCGGTTTGGGTTATACCAGTATTTCCCTTATATCGTTCATTTTGGTCGGTCCCCCAAATACTGGTATAAGTGAATTTCACTGTATACAATTTCAAACCATTCTGTACTGTATTTAGATCTAAAAATATTTTATTACAATTCTTTTATCATCGCCCATACGACATAATCGAAGTAGGCTCCTTCTACTAATTATACTTTCCCGAAAAATCCTTCATAAACTATTTCAGGCACCTTTTTTGTTTTTGCATGCGAAATTCGGGCGCTTTACTTCTTGCTACTGTGTGCGTCCATCCGTATAAACTTTATGATTCACTATGACCTACGGAGTTTCCAAGCGCTGAGGACAAATTCTTGCCGTCAGAAGCGTTAAAACAGAATCCTTCACTTTGCACTTTTAAATAATCGATTCTCGGGATATCTTTAAAATATCCACACAACTAAGCCATTCATTTTAAGATATTATTGCGAAAACTCTTGCAAAAATGCTTGAAGATCATTCCGCATAGGGCCTGATAGCTGATTATAACTATCGGATTTTTTAGGTGATGCGGCTTTCATGTTAAGACTTATAGCCGGCTGTCTAATTTTCGGTGTTGTGATTCAAAGCTGGTTCTTTTCGATTGCCATTGACTGCTTCCGACATTTTATGGCGAAAAGACGCGACGGATATGTTGGCCGATTCGATAAGTTGCACATTCGACAGCCGAGCATTGTCCACTTGTGATTCTTTGGCTGCAAGCTCGAGATGTAACTTGCGTGCAAAGCATGATGCCCAATTCCTTCACCTAAGCGTCTCTGAGGTTAAAAAGTAGAGCTGAGGCGTGTTTTCAGAGTTGCATATGCTATCGAGGCAAAAAGTGATTGACCCCGACGTGATTTGAACACGCAACCTTCTGATCTGGAGTCAGACGCGCTACCGTTGCGCCACGGAGTCCTGATTTGACTAGATCGAATCACCGCTTAGCTAGCGCGATACGAACGAGTCGTTGAGCACGTTGAAAATCTTTTGTCAGTCAAAACCTCTTAGTCAGTAACAAAGAGCACCGTAGCATGTTCACGCTATTAAACTTTATCAGTCAATAATTAAGAATACTTTATTACACCCTGCGACATAAATATTATTCAGTATCTCAAACCGATGGACAGAGAATGGATTATTCTATCGAGTAAAAATTGCTATTCGCTTCAGTTTGTATTTCTGGTTTGGAGCATTTTCAGTAGAAAAAGACCCCCGTTAATTCATCAACTGACTCCGTGGCGCAACGGTAGCGCGTCTGACTCCAGATCAGAAGGTTGAGTGTTCAAATCACGTCGGGGTCATTCACTTTTGCATCCCTTCTATCAGTTTCCTANTCAGTTTGTATTTCTGGTTTGGAGCATTTTCAGTAGAAAAAGACCCCCGTTAATTCATCAACTGACTCCGTGGCGCAACGGTAGCGCGTCTGACTCCAGATCAGAAGGTTGAGTGTTCAAATCACGTCGGGGTCATTCACTTTTGCATCCCTTCTATCAGTTTCCTAAATCTCACTTGTTTGATACAAGTATAAATTAAACATCTGTTCTCAGTATTCCAACTGTAGTTGGGGAGCGCTTTTCATATTGCAAAATAACGCGCGCTATTCAGTATGTTTAAAAGAGTGCTCTGTAGTCTGTTCTTTTCGTGCAATAAAGAAACATCAAGAGATTAAAGAAATCCCTTGTCATCAAATAGCAGTGAAAAGCTATCTAACAGCTGTGCTTTGAATACTGAAACTGCAACTGATGTTGTTTCGACAGTAAAAAATGGCATTTGAGATCAACTTCTGTCGCTATCGCATACTACAAGAGAAAGGGTACAAGATCCACGGACAGTGAAAATTCTCAGTTGCTTGCAAATGTGCTCGGTCTGAATCTGATAAAAGCAGTGTAAATTTCGTACCAAAGCTCGGGCATTGTGCAAAAATGAGTGTCAGTTGACCCCGACGTGATTTGAACACGCAACCTTCTGATCTGGAGTCAGACGCGCTACCGTTGCGCCACGGAGTCGGATGATTTCTAGCTCACGATCTTTGACCTACGTTTTTATGAGTCTCAAATGAATCACTGAATTGATCAATCTTTGTATGTACGAGTATATCACACAAACTGCTGTCACAAAGCTGTATTTCGCCAGAGTTCAGAGGATATGTGAAGAGGGAAAACACGAAGTTTATAAGAGGTATACAGAAATGCTGCGGGAATCACAAACGGAAAACATCACTTTTTGAATGTGACGTCTTTTTGAATCTAGGAACATAATCAAAAATTCTCTCGCATCCCTTAAGATTTCGTTCTTTTTTCCGTCTCATTCTCCCCGGTTTGTCAGTTCTTCAGTCTTATCGATAAGCGCTGCGGAAAAAACAGCTCGGACTATCAATACTGTCAGCAGACAAGTCCTATGCGATCAATCGGTAACGTGTGGCAGTTGTGGCAGACCCACGGAGAAAAATATAGACGCAAGAACGGCTTAGGAACTTACCCGTTTAAACACGCGCAGGCTGCCTAATCTGATCACAAATGATCGGAGCGACCACCTGTCTTCTGATCGCGGACAGAATGAACACTTTGCTTACGTCTACCTGAAATTTCCGCAGCGCTGATGGACAAAACTGTACTTTTGCGTTCCAAGGCAATATAGAAGATATCATTCAGAGAAATGGCAATGCCTTTCAACACTTCGTCGACACTTTTCCTTTGCCTGATTTTATCTTTAATTTCTTGGATTTCTTTGTCGAGTGTTTTACAACACAGTGAAATAGGTATGTGATTGCTTGGAAAATGGTAAAAAAGCTCATGCCTGCCCAAATGCCGAGCAATCCACCAGAACTTGACACCAAATTGTCCAAAGTCATCGCTTCGTATTGTTCAATTAACTGAAACGCGTGAATCCAATCAGAATCAATGGTCTAATATATCATTAATCAGTCTGCTAATTTGAGAAAAATCCTGTTCATTCTTAATTTTAAACCGATAGTGTTCAGTATTCTAATATGGAGACTATAATAACATATGGAAAGAGAGGAAATTACCACTCACCTTGACTGACAGACTACTGAAATAAATTTCAAGCAGAATCATGTCTCGTAAACGAGAGTTAAGAATATTATTTTCAATCATCCATGCTTCGAGACTTGACGCTTGTTGGTCGCTGGGCGCTTTAGAAATAGTTGCTTGAGATTCTATATAATGTACGTTGCAGGGAGCCTCGCAGCGTTTTTGGCAATTTTTCTCATCTTCTTTGTACTCCTTTGACAGATTAACTGCAAACCTATAAGAGAGTGGTCGATTTTTGAATGTTAACAAATTTTTATGTGAACTTATAAGAGTATTGGGGAAAAAAGATTGGTGAGCTATCGAGAATATAATTCGCTGCAGGCAATATGTTTAGCTGTATCAAAGGGATGCAAATGCAATTAAACTATAGACTATTGCATCTAAAATCCTATATGATAACTTTCGGTAGCTACAGTAAGCCCAACACGGGAATAAACTGCGATTAATGTGTAAATAGTGGTAGCTTGGATGCTCTCTTCGGATGGCGTCCGCAATAAAATTTAGTTTCATAGGAATATGCAGTCCTTTGTTCAAATGGCAATTTTCAGCTGCACGCTTTTTTTGAATGATTTCTCAGATAAAAATTTTTATCTTCCGCTTTATACGCAAACTGATAATCCGATTTTATAATTGCTTTACTTTGAAGCGACTAGTTTCCTTGGTTCATTCGAAGGATTAGGATATTTTACGTTGGTTATCAGATACATCTGAATAGCGGTACAGTTGTCAGCACTCCAGAGCAAACCTTTTAATGCTGTCATAGACTTATACATACATTTCTGTCCATTATTCATCTGTTTATTATCGTTCATTATTTTGACTATTAATCGAGAAAATCCAAACTTTGCTTTTCTTTTTAGCAGTATTATCATCATGTCATTGTGCTTAAACTGGGTTAATCTTGCTATGCATTATTAAGCAGCTTCAAATTCTTTGGGCATCAAAAATAAACGGCAAGTAAAAACTTTTCATCCATCTTGTTAACTCTCGCGACACGTGCTTTTATGAAATAGATCTTAGTGAAGTTATATTGAACGAGATAATTTAGTATAGATTTTTGTAGGGAGTAGGGTTGGATTTGGAGAACCTGAGAGTCCAAAAATTCGGGGGAATGCCTGGTTTTCACTCGTCTCCCAAATCTAATCCCTTCAAATTTTAGTTTTTTCGAAACCCTTATGTCAGTCTCTCAAATTCAACCCTACTCTGAAGCGTGCTGCAGTCAAAAATAGAGCGAAATGCTAATTATCAGCAGGAAACATTCCGGCGCATTTTGTATTATTTTAGGTTTTCGATGAGCAAATCACACTACATGCGAAGAGCAAGATTTGGTACTCTGGACGACCCAGAGACCAAAGCGAACATAGCTACACCGCTGCTCAGCTGCTTAATGCCGCCTTCAACATATTCGACTGCTCAATGATTGTTTGGTTGGTTTTATCGTTACGAGAAACAAGTAACTCAGTACTTACTCAGTAAGATTATTTTCCAAACCAAAGTAGCATCTCACGATTTCTTCGACTTCGCATTTTCTATAGAGCTCGTTTCGGACGAATGGCGCACACTGGCAATCGCGAAAAAAAGGTGCGCACGCGCACTCCAGGAAACAGTTATTGACCGAATAGGATGTCTCATTTGTGAACAGCATTGTGGGGTGCATTGCACATGAAGGCTAAATGCCAGTTGCAATAGACTACTTGTATATACTTCCTTCTCACTTAATATTTTACATATCTTATGTTTAATATTTCAATCTTCTTCTGTACACGATCCTGCATCGTAATTTGTAACTTTTGCAGTCAATCACGTCATCTTTTCGTGCAATATCGTCAATCTTGCGCTCAAGTTGAAGGCAAAGATGAAAAAAATTGATGGAAGGGTGATAAATTACTACGCAAGAGTGTGCTTATTTTAAAAATGTATTTATTTATGTCATTTATTTTCTAAACAATTAAATCCAAACGGAGATGAACGCTAAGGAAATCGAAAAAAGTCTCTTTGATTCAGGTTACTTTCATATAAGAGTTTCCTTATTTGCACAAGTTACGGTTAAGTACTCGAATGAATAATATTATTGGTCCCATTGGGATAAGTTTGAATATAAGAACTAATTCGACTCTCAATTTTGACGTCTCACGTAAATTAATTTCGTAGTATCCAAAGCTAATCGCTATGCTTGCAGGTAAAAATTTGTTTATGTAAAAGCCTTTATACACAAAATCTTAAGAATTTCTGTTGTAAAAGCTGAATTTTTTCAAAGGGAACTTCGGTCATCCTTAGTTGAAAGGGAAGTGCCGTGCATTGTTTTCAGCTACCTACAGCAACCTGCTTAGCAGAAAGTTAATTAAAATATAAACAGATATGATTCGCAGCGAGCGTGTCATAGATAGTTGAAAAAAATACGTTACGCATTCCTTTCTGATAGGGATGATCGGTAATTCACTTTTAATGCGAATGCTCTTGCGTGTTAAAATATAAAACTTAGGAGAAGAAAAGACCAAATGTCTCATAATCGGACTTGGCTGTATTTCAAAATTCATACTTTAATAAATGTTTAACGTATAATTCAAGATAGATTTAATTGATCGCTGAATTTCCGAGATATAACTGTTTTGAATCCACGGCTAGGATTCTCCGTAAGATCTATTAATAATTTAAAGCAGCTTTCTTTAATATTTATAATTTTTCATTGTGCGTTTAGGTTAAAACTACCAAACTTACTTTGGACTTGAATAGTGCGAATGGGCTAAAAACTGAGCTTGGCTCCTCGCGTACTCTTTTCTCAACCGTCTGCATGGCTAACGATGTCCTTGTTCCTATATCATTGTTTATTTTTTAAAAGCAAACCATCTCCACTTTATAACTGCTTTTTTAGGGGAAGGGAGTACCTTATTGTAAATTATCTATCGAACTTCGCATAATTTTTCTGTCTTCTTGAAGAGGATTTGAGGAATCGTTTTGTGAAAAAAGAATTGCTGCTTCCAAAAACAGGCACAGGCCCGCATTTCAGGGGTCAGCTCAACCAGCTTACAGATAAATAAATGCCTGCATCTGGTTTCTTTACAGAAACATTGCAAAAAGTGTACTTTTCATGCTAACGACAATTAATCTTTTAATCAAAAATAAACTTACCGGGGTATAACGAAATCCATTGACCGATTTCAACCATGCCAGTGTAAGTCACTTGCATTACTAGTCCCTCGTACAAAAAGTTGTTTTTGACTAAGGGCAAGTATTCCCATCCCTGCGTATCAAGATAAAACTGGCGACCACCTTTCGAACCTGAAGCAATCATTGTACAACTTCATTCAAACTTAGAGATTACGTTGGACAAAAAAGTGCTTTCAGCTCCAATTTTAAAAGATATGGTGACATTTACATCCATATAACATATATTCAAGAACATTTTACATTGTTGTCTGAAACCGTAATGTCGTTTTCCCTTTATTCGAATCTTTGAATGTATAATTATCCCATTAATAAGCTGCGGAGAATTGAGCATCAAATTACTCACCGTAAAATTAGGCTTATTTTATTAGAAGCAAAAAGAACCTACCAACCATCGACGTTGTCCGATTCAGATCAACTAGTTGACATTTACCATATTCCATCGTGTCAATCGTTTTAAAGTTATAATAGCTGCACACCTCGCCCATGAAAATGTCCTTACAAGTGTGGCCAAGATGATTGTATATGTCATCATAAGAAAAATTATGTCCCTTTCGCCAATTAATAAAATTTTCTTCTTCCGAAAAATCGAAATCTTCTGCGGCATATCCGGCGATTAGACCGAAATTCATGAACATATAACTGACCATTCCCATAGTCAGGTTATACTCTTTAACTTTTGACAATTTCAGCCTGTTGACGTTGCATATCACCATCATAGGTAATGCAAGCG
The DNA here is from genome assembly GCA_002796945.1 of Plectus sambesii. NCBI lineage: Eukaryota > Metazoa > Nematoda > Chromadorea > Plectida > Plectidae > Plectus > Plectus sambesii. The sequence goes on from NIUQ01004071.1 coordinate 9,380, forward strand.
AACCTAAAACAGGATTCTTCGAAAGAGGCGCGTATTTACCGCGATAGAATTTGCCGGAAGATACCTATGAACTAAAGTTTTAGTGGACTATCAGTTGGTTATAATGTTGAAAATGGATTGATTATTGATTGGACCAAGGGAGAGATCAGGATCGCAGTTTCGAGAATAATAGGAAGTAAAAGCCATATCGGATATTTTTGAATGCATCAAATAGATTTCGTCAAACTCTTAGTACTTTTGTTCACTTTAGACTACGGATACGTCGATATGTAAGTTTTGTATGGGTATTATTATAGAGCTGATTTTTGACTTTTCGAATACTTGCGATATCGACATTTTATATCAACAACTTGGAATAGTTACTTATCCAATAACGGTCTTAAAAGCTGATTTTTGACTTCAGCTGTTACCAATCTCGAAATGTGCGTCTCGCATGCCGACCTCTGAGAGTTACTAGACTCGTTCGCCTCCGTCACACTGGGACATTTCAGAACAAAACTACAGTACCCAAAAATGTTACGCACGCTATTTCGTACATTATTAAATACCGATTAATCACCAGATTTTACATTCAGTATCGATGATTTAATCGGCAACTATGAAGAGATTATATACGAAAAAAGTATCGGTATGCCGCTGGAAGAACTACGCAGTATATAGATTTTGCAATTATCTCTATCGATAGCGCAGATGCATCTATATTTTAAGCATTACCTGCTCAATTTGCAGCTTTTTCCATGTTCGATATTTCAAACAAAACCGAGAAAAATTATTTTAAGAAATTATTAAGAATTTAAAATGAACCTCACTTTTTGGAATTTCCTGAACTGACGTCTTCCACTGATGATTCGAATATTCGGCGATGTTACGATAGAGTTGAAGACACATGAAGGTTAAGCAGCAAAATATTAGCAGCGACCATACTGTTCGAGCCAGCGCTGTCCGCGCTCGACCCAAATCAAAAAATCCGTGACATGTTGTGACCTCGAGCCATTGTTGGAAGAGTGATGGTGCCTTTTCGCTCTCTGCCTTCATACTTCAACACCGTATCTCTATCAAATATGCAGTTTATTGGCTTGCTCTCTAAGTTTTAATCTTAACTAGCGCAAGACACCGCAATTGTCTCTCAAACTTCAGTCAAATGTTTTTCAGTTAAATATCACTGTTGGAAAATTAAGAAAAACAAAAACATAGATAAATCGTCATTCAACATCAACAAAGTGCAATGAAAGGGCAAAATGTTTTTTGCTCACTCCCTATATCAAACGAAGAAGATGATACTTTTCAAAAACAGAACGACTGTTTTTAAGATTTTAACTAGCAAATTTTTAAACGTTTCATTGAGCTGATATGAAAATTTCTTGCCGCGATTCTTAAACAACACATTTTATTGCATTACTGGTTATTTGTAATTACTTAAGCAATGCGTGCTGAGTCACGCAAAGCAGCGGGCAATGTAGGTTCAATCGGCTCATTGAAATGACTGAATAGCGATAAATGCATCAACTCTACGAGTTTCTTTCTCAAAAGCGAAATATGATGCAGGTCTCGAGAGAGTAAACAAAGATTTGCCAAGGGTGGTGCAGAAAATGAGGGGGCGTTTCGTCAGGACTAATGCGTTCGTCAAAATCGATTGTTTGTTCGTCGTCTTAGTGCACCAAGGAAAGCGACTATATTTCGGGAAGTGTCTTCCTCGATTTGATATCATTCCGCATCACGTGTTCCCGCCAGATCAAACCATATTTGGGCAATTATTTCATTTCTTGCCTGTCAGTGCTGTCACGTGACGCCGGCGAGTACGTTTCATAAACTCAGCTTGATGGACATCCGGTTTGGCCCCATACATTCTCCTCATTATGTGTGTAATAAGCTGACTAAGAGGACACGTGAAATTCAAAATAGATTGCCAAAGCAGGATCATACGTAATCATGCCCGGCCGCTGACTATTTGCAACTCGCGCTGTAAACAGGTGCATCAGTTGACAAAAGGGCCGAGCGATCGCCTCACCAAATCGAGCAGAAAAACATGGATTAGTAGGTGATATGCACAGTATACGCGTCACTTTTCGGGAATATACCCATTTAGTTCTGTAGTAAGATATGAATAAATTTGCCATCCACAGGAATCATCCAGAGATGAAAGTAGTCTACGCACATTAAGATTGTGTTCTCCAACAATTTATGGATGCCGGGATATGTGTTAATCGCTTCGTCTGTTTCGCTTCTGTCACGATGCTCATTTTATTTTCGAATAGCTTCAGATATATTTACCTTGGGAAACAGTGGCAAATATTTCACATTAAAAAATTAGTAAAATAAAGCAATGTAACATTCATGTCCCATCCACCTTTCTACTGATATACAGAGTGGCGCAAGTGCATACTGCACAAATCGAAGAAAACACATTCAGCTCAGAAAAATAGTTATAAAGAATGAACAGTGTTATTTCACGCATCACGTATCCCCAGTAGAGTAACTCGCGGGTCAGACACTTCGAGAGGATCGTGATTCTCTTGTGATCAACAGATTTCAACAGTTAATACGTGAAAATGAAGCTTTTAATATGGTATATTTATTTCTTATAAAAGCATTTTCATATTTCATTTCGTTTTATTCTAAATTTCAATAAATTCAGCTGCGACTGGGGCGGCGCTGTTGATGGGAATAGAAAGCAGCTGCATCACTGCCTCTCGGTGCCTATCAGCGCCCCCGGTGGCGAACGCGCTGAAATGGTTTTACCAAGAACATTATTTATTCTTGTCATAATGCATGTAGATTACAGTAAGTCAGCAGGCTCCTCTCATCGAACGAAATTTGGCTGTTAATGAAAGAAAACGATATCAACGATCATTCAAACCTTGGCGACATTGCATCTCAGCTTAAAATAGTCCTCATATCATGATCAATATATCAACAAAATCCTTGTGCTATTTTGCAACGCTTGGTCGAGGAATTTTCTCGCAAAAAACTCTCTTTCTAGCTTATTATTTAATAAAGAAATAATGAAATTTCGGGATCAAATATGAAACTATTAAGGGAGTTTTAAGCGAGTAAATTCCTCGACCAAGCTTTGCAAAATAACACAAGGAATCTGTTGATATCAAGATCATAGCACGAGGATTCCTTAAAGCCGAGATAAACTGTCACCAAGGTTCGACTGCTCGTTATTAAGGGAGCCATAGCAAATGGTTTATGAACGAAAACGACCAGTCGAACCTTGGTGACATTGCATCTCAGCTCAGATAAATCCTTATGCCATGATCTTTATACCAACAGAATCCTTGTACAATTTTGTAACGCTTGGTCGAGAAATTTTCTCACTTAAAAATGTCTTTATATCTTAATTTTGTATTTTAAAATTTCAAGAAAAACGAAAATTTAATTTATTATTTATTTAATGGATATATTTGATAGAAAAAGCGACTAAGACCGACAGTTTTGTATGGAGATTCAAACTGCATACTTTAAAATTTGAGAATTCACGAAATTCTAAGAGATATCATGTCACCAAACATTTTGTATGTAAAGGATTTTGAAGGCTCGGTTGCGTAGCAAAATAAGTCCTCGACTCCAGTTGCGTAGCAACCGCTTTGCTCGCCGCGATTTTTGACCAATCAGCAACTCGTGCGTTAGACGCTGTGGACAGATTCCTCGACGCACTTAACTGGACGCTCTTTCCAGTACCAGTCTCTTTCGATAACTCGACATTTATGAAATATAGGTGCATTTCAGTGTATTGCATTATTTTTATGATATTCTACATATCACTGCGATCATATTTTGCTAAAATTTGCTACTTTTGGTCAACTTTTCAGCTTTGTAGATATTTCTGCAGCGCGGCTTAGGATTGTGTCTATGGGGATACCTGCGCAGACAATAACCATGATATTCGCACATGCTTAACCTCATTTAAATTTATTATCATATTTATTCAATTAAAAGCTCTAAAAATAAAGGTCTAAATTTTAAGCTTAATATTTGATAATTTGATATTCATTATCGCATGCTGTAATGACAAAAATCTAACCAATGTCAAAGAAATGCATTTGTAAGCAAACACCAACAACTCATCTTCTGAGATGGAACTGGTAAAAATATGAAAATGTCAAATTCCCTGCAAGCATGGAGCATTTAGCTTTAATCGACGGCAATCTGAAGCAGCTCAGAGTTCATTCAAGGAAGTGAATCAGAAAACGGTAACTATAATCAAATATGAGTACACGGAGTGATCGGTACTGGTTGAGTCTTGCCATTAAGCGCAAGCATTTTTACAGGCTTGCTTAGAGACGAAGTTATTCCCATTTCCACCGCAGCCGCCGTAGATGAACTGCAAGCAGTCGTTCGCCTCCGCCGAATAGTACCATTTAGGAAATGCGGCGCGACAGTGACCGGTCTCTTTCGGCTCCATGCAGGCGGGATTTTTTCCTTGCACTACCAAAGTGAAAACCGAGAGAATTAGAAACAAAGTGCAAATCGTATTCATCGCAGCCATGGTACTTTGCACACACGTTTATTATTCAAGGGAGCAGATAGATACGAGTTGGAGCACTAGGGCTTTTAAACAATTTGAAGCCACACCCACCAATCCTGTTTCTAGTCAAGTGTGCACGCGATAGAGTGTATTCTTAGTTTATAACCGGTATTTGTCCGCGATATTTTAATTGATTAATGGCCATATTATTCATCGTTTCACGCTTCACTTCACATGAAGATTTAAAAGTTCCGCATTTGCGCGATACTTTAACGACATTTGCGTCTACGGGTTAAGTTCTCTTGCACATGCGGAAACAAATGTTGCTAGTGCCCACTTTCTCGTGTCAATCGGCAGAGCCTAAAAGAGAAGCATTCAGAGAGCGGTCATGCATCTGTTCATTGCCTTGGCTAAGCGCAGCGTTGGCTAATATCAAATCCGTTTCCATAGGAAGTCCTCATGAAATTAGAAAATTTTTACAGTTAGGATAGCTAAAAGCGTGTGGCTTTCAACAGTATTTCGCTTGGAGCAGTCAAGGTTGGTAACGTATCATTATGGACAATTAGGGCGTTCGTGGAACTCTCATACTGTCAAAACAATAGCTACCGTCGTCGTTTCCCACTTAGTAAATTCTGTAATGGGAGTTTTCAATAGCGTACAGTGTGCAGTGCAAAATTATAATTTTACAGTCTTATAAAATCGCAGATACAGGCGACTTAACAGTTGTGACAAAAAAGTATAGAAAAAGACGAAAAAATTACTTGATATGATTTAAACAATCTAAACATGCAATATGCTACAATTTCCTGCGCAGAAACCATAAAGCAGACCTATATCATTCAATAAAAAATATGTTTGTGAAGTGGATTAGGCGACAAGCACTCGAAGACCGCCTCTCCGAGCATTATACGACTGCGACGGAATACTTTCTGTTCGCTATTTTATTACATTTGAGCATGTGCAATCTATTCGATGTTTCAAAGTTAAAAGCACACGAAAGCGCGCCTAATCATCTAAAGGCGTTCTTTAAAAGTTTTAAATGTCGAATACGACGAATTTCGATAAATGACGCAAGCAGGAAACGTGACATAATTGCTTTCAGGTGCCCTTAGGTTGGAAGTATTTAGTGGAGAAAAATCTCTAACAAAGGTATCACCTGACTCCGTGGCGCAACGGTAGCGCGTCTGACTCCAGATCAGA
>NIUQ01004072.1:0-15711 GCA_002796945.1 Plectus sambesii
GTAGTATGTTTATTGTAGCGTGCCGTTGCGTGTTATATGCACTTTAAAAGCTTAGCACAACATTGCCTCGGTGCTGCGTTAGTACTAACTATTGCGCCTACTCACTGCCGCAGCGTTTGGCACACATGAGGGCATTCCTAATATTTATGTTGTCAAGCAACTCTGACTTACAAGTGCCTTAGTCAGAGAATTATGCGCATACCGCACGTGACTTAAGCCCGATACTTTCTAATTATTTGTTAAATACATACCACTTTGCATGCCTGCATTTACATAAATGTATACTGCCCTCTATACCATTTTTACTTAACCGAGAACGTATCCTAAATCAAACAGTATAGTGTTGATCCAAATGAGGGTACTTTCCAAGTCAAAGACAACACTTTCTAAGTCGAAGCTATGTGAAAAATGTTCTCTTTAAAATGAATACGCTATATTTGAGTTAGACCGACCTTCAATAGATTCATTCACGCCAGCTCCAATAAAAAAGTGACGATAACACATGACAATTTAATTATGTTAAATCGAAACAAATTTCGACACTTTGGAATGTGCTCTCTTGCAGTTAAATATGGTATGTTACGCTGTCGCCTGTCGCCTTAACAAAGCTGCGCCTACCAACCTACGTAATAGACCAACGTACTGTTCGTATATCCGTGTGAAAATTACCATAAGGAGAAGGTAGTTAGTGCGTCAAACCCCAACTTATCTAATGGTGGGCACAAATAAAAGCAGAAGATGCTTAGAGTAAGCATCATTCAAACAGCCACTTGTGCATTGCTGTACTTGTCCTAACAATTCAAGCATCCCACGATGAAGACCGCCATTATCCTGCTTGCTCTCGTCTCGTTCTCCTGCGCTTTTGTCGTCAAAAAGGAAGAGAAACCGGTATGATTAAAAAAATTATGAGTAACTGTTGTAAGTAAGAAATATTCTAAGCGAAGTTTAGTCGTTAATTTAAAGAAATGTATTATTCATAGTTCAGCGCCTGAGGTCAAAACAATGCATGTACACCTCCTTTGAGTGTTACTATCCGATTAATCTCATAAAGTATGAGTAAGAGTGCGAAAGCAGCACTCTATGAAAAAACAATTTCAATGCACTTGATGAGTTTCAACTATCTGTATGGTAGAACTGAGCATTAAGCTTTAAAATGTGAAAGTAAAACTGTGACGTCATTGCAATAATGATTCTCCTCGACAAAGGTGCTACAATTGAATGTAATGATAACAATAGTTTGATCTTGAAATTTTTTTGCTTTAAATAAAGCATCTGATTAATTATTATATAAACTGTGAAAAAATTTCCTCATAAAAGGTATCATCATCTTTTGTTTTAGCTGCTCGGTGGTATCCTTTGTGACATATGCCAAAACTTGGTAAAAGGTGCTGAAAATGAGGGTGCGGACGCGGGCGAAATTTGGTTGAAGGGACAGATCACCATATTGTGCAAGGATCTGAATGCTGGTTCCTTCCTTGATGGAATCTGTGAATCTGTGCTTGACGGAATTGTTGTCGATCTGGATGTGTACATCAAGCAAGACCTCCCACCACTCGTTTGCTGCCAGAAAGTTGATTGCTGCAGTTAAATATTGCTGAATTATTCTCAAACTTTAGACTTTTTCATAAATACGCAACATATGGACAATATTTTAGAATTCAGAACAATAACATACTATAAATGAAATAAAAAATATTACAACTTGCCTTCCTTCTGAGAATTCTTGACATATGAATACACATATAGGTTTGTTTGTGTAGATACTCACAAAGAAACGCACGGTAAAATAACGATAAGACTGTGAAATCAGACAGTTTCACTCGCATTCATTACCAAAAGTCGTGCTTGTCGGAAGATATAACCATTTGGTTATTTGAAATAATGTCACTTCATATGACTTCTGTTGCAATTAATCTTTGACTGTGGTGATGCGCCTGCGTCGCGCTTGCGATAAGGTTACAAAAGGGTAGCATCTATTGTTACTAGACAAAGACTGTATAATAGAGATCATTGTTTATACTGCTGCTAACAGAAATTGAATTACGCACGTATTTTGATTATTAAATGTACAGTCAGATTCACTTCAGTAGGCTAGTCTCGCTGAACTTGAGTGTTAAGTATCCACAATTAAAAACTGAACACTTTCACTGATCCCTAGCTGCATGTTCTGAACCAGCTTCATAGGTGAAGCTAAAATCTTACTGTTTTTTCATCATTCATATTTATTTTCCTTTTGAAATAATTTAGAATATAAGAAGCACTCCAAAATGTTTGAGAAGCTCAGAAACACAAACGATTTAGCAAACTATTTATTCACAGTTTTTTCAATATTCTCTAAGGATAGCGATGTACGTGCACATTCAAACAAATCGATCACATAAGCAGGCAGAAAAGTCCCGTTTCATAATTTCCACTAAAATAATATTTAGCGCTTTCCTCATAACTGCTCTTTGGCTCACGAAACTAAAAAGATGTCACATGGGACCGTACGGCAGGTGAGTGTCCCATTGCATTCCTAACTTGTGAAGAATGTCAGTTGTTTGAGCCACCATACTGGCTGACACTTAGTTATGATGCAGCAAAATTTCACAAGCCTGGTCTTTGGTCGCGTCCTCTACAGCTGTTCAAAGACTGCGGACAAAAACATTTTACAATATCATCTTTTATGTTATGCTGTACTAGCAGAAGAGCCATGATGTGCCCTGCAGCCTAAAGAGAAAACCAAATTCTCATTAAAGCGCAGAGAGTGGACAATGAAAATGGACAGGGTATATAACTGTTGATTCACACTCAACAACTAGTATGAATGCGCACATGGGTATTGAATTTTAAAAAAACCTTTTGAGCATCCTTATGTCTATCTTGGCAAAACATCAGGGTAGAAGGAGTTAGAAGGTGTTCTTAGTACTGGCCGATCTCGTTAAGCAAATATCCTTTACAAAGCATTAATTATAAGAGAACTTATGTATGTATGTTAGTGTATGGTTGACCAAGTCTTTCGTCAGCATCTTGGGAAAGGGCACAACTGTCAGTACTAATGTGCACCAAAGAGCAAACAGATTATCAAATTGCGCACGTCAAAGGGGGTTAAAGAATGCTTCATAAATGTAACAGCAGCTCAATACGCCCCATTACTTTATACATCAGTGACACGCGACAACATCAACACTATCCCATCCCAGCCCCAAGATGAAGTATACTGCAGTCATTTTTGTTGCCCTCATTGCATGCGGCATGGCATTGCCCAGCAAAAGGAAGGGGCCAGCAGGCAAAGCGGTAAGTATTTTCATTTAATGGCAAAAAAGTAATTGCCAAAATGAGTTCAGTTGCTTTCATGAATCATTGCAGCGTGAGCTGTCGTAAAATGCCATGCCACAAAGTGTCATGTAGTCATAATTGAAGCAACTTTAGAAATTAAATGTCCAAATAAGAGCAGCAACATGCTGGACATGGTACAGTGCAAATCAGCTTGCTTAACATTAGCTAATAAAAGTAGCAAATGGCCAATATAAAACATATTAAACGCTAGGCATTATGAGGAAAATGTTATAAACGATATCGTGTTCTCATTCCTACTCTTCATTACAGGAGCTTGGCGGCATACTGTGTGACACTTGCAAGCAGCTGGTGGGGGAAGCTGAGTCAGCTGGAGCAGGTTTAGGCGCACCTTGGCTGGAGGATCAGATCCAAAAGCTCTGCGCAGAACTCGGTATCTTCAAACAGTTTTGTTGCGATGAGCTGGATGGTACAGTAGAAGCGCTTGCTCAACTGATTCAGCAGGACCTGCCGCCACCTCTCTGCTGTTATAAAGTTGACCTGTGTGATGCGCCGCCAAGTTATTGATTTTAGTAACTGTTCTATCCTGTTTCTTCATTAATTTTCCCTGTACTTCAAACAGTTTAAGTAGCTAAAGCTTTCTTCATTTGTGTCAGGACTTACACTGCTAATCATTGATGCATGTGTTCACGCAAGCAAGCATGAGTTGGATGAGCATTCTGCAAAAATAAATTTTAGTTTACAAAACGCTGTAGATTGGTGGGTTGAGGGTTGGATTGGCTAATTGTTTTGCACCTAGTTTCCGTCATCCTTTATTTCCGAGGTAGAAGATAAAAGAGCAAATGCCGGTCAGAAGCAACCTCTTTTGCCAATTAATGGCAACATCATTGACAATAGTTGATGTACAGTAGCCATATATGCGATTGGCAGAGCCTCCATGTGCAAGCATGTGACATTCAGACTTTGACCGACCAATACATCTTGTTGAGCCCATTCCACTAAACCGCAGTCTCTTCTCGCAAAAATAAATATGCAGCACCCAAAGAAATGGTTGCCATTATCAAAAAATATCATAGTGTCCTAAAAAATCGAACTGAAATATCCCTATCTTTGCTCTAAAATTTAGTTTTTGATGCCTTTATCAAGCTGCTGGATGACTTCAGTTGCGATCGGCAGATTAACTTGAAGCGCCATAACTTTACTCTCAGTTTTTCACGCTTAGCAAATCATCAATCTAAGTAAAACAATTATTTCAATAGGGGTCTTTGGTGTCTTATAAAGACAATGATATTTTCCTGAAAAAGCCAAAAATTTCCTTACAGAAAATTGTTGGCTCGTTCTTGTTTGCTTTCCTCAACTGTTGACTAAAAAGAAAATGAAATATCGAAAACTAAGACAGATCTAATAAGGCAAACGCAAGAATATTACAGAAATAAACCAGTGAGAGCGGCGAAACATTTTAGAGAGAAATGAGATGTCAGTTGACCAATTTTAATATTTTCAATTATCATCTCGTTTCTCAAGAATTTTTCAGCATTTTTCTTTGACTTTTTCTGTACCTTTCTTACATTTACTTTCTGCGGCGCGTAGAGCACGCTTCAGAGGTCAAAACTTTGAGCAAATTTGAACAATATTAGCTTTTGATATTTCCCTCCTTTTTTAGCGAACAGTGTAGGCAATATGCTTGCACGATACGGCGCGTTAGCGGTAGATATAATTTCTCGTGCTGAAGCCTGCGTGTAGTGCGTTATTTCGTGCACAATTGCGTTGGTGTAGGGAGATGTCTTGGACAGCTAGGCACAGCGTCGCTGAGACAGAAAAACAGCGAGCGTGGATATTACATGCGTTCACTAGAGTGAAGGGCTGTGTAACATTGGCTTGTCTTCGCTCTCTCGTTGCATGTTAGGATTGTCTGTTGAATGAAGAGTTGATCAAAATATCAAAAAATCAAGAACATATGGTAAACTTTAAACTGGATGTTTTGCAAAATATTTTTAATATGCTAGAGATTGTACGTATTGGTGTTTATGAAAGATATTACTGCTTTAAAGCTAGGGTCGATCAGTTCGTCACTAAATTTGCGATGACGCTGTCAAGCACCGTGAAAGAAATGTTACTTGATGGGCTGTGCGCACATTTTAGTTGACATAAAAATTATTATGACTTCCGCGCGTGCCTGCAAGCGAGCATAGTCATCTCGAGCACGCGTTTTACATGATAAAAAACCATGACATATCTGCGCGTGAATAAGCGATGAGCGCCGACATATAACAGTCTACGCTAAGAGAAGCTGACTGACTGCCCGGATAGTACCCCACTGAAGTATAAGTTTAACAAGTCTCACATGAAAAGACAGGCTAGTACACAAATATTAAGAATATATCGTTTTTTTAAAAAGATTATTGATAGCAGTCTAAATAGTAACCATGGCTTGAATTAAAAATTAGATCTGTTTTGAAAAATGTTTCAAAAAGTTTGGTCATCATATAAAATTATTGATACATTTTCACCAATATTATCATCATAATTTTCTTAGTTATCATTCACTGTAGTAACTGGTGAATAAAGAATACTATTTCAGAGATGCCAATGCAACATGGGAATAGATCTCTGGCGATGATCCATATATTTTAACAAGCCGGTTTCATGTGAACAATATCAATTTGCGGTCTAAATTTGCTATCCTGTGGTCAAGACGACGGACATGCATTCTCTGTTTCACGTTCGGCATCGAGGAGCCTTCAATAAGGATAAGACTATATTTGGTTACGCAAAAGTGGCCGAGTACGTTGATGCTTCGCTGAACTACGCGATGCAAAAGATAATCAGCGACGTTGAAACTGTCAACCTGGTGAGATGCGAACTAATAGTAAGTAAATAAATCTTATCATCTTCGAATATTAAAAAACGAAATTTTACAGTTCGAAACTGTGTGGATGTGCCATGGATTTGCTCGTGATGATCATTCCTGTGGAATTGCTGGACTGGTCAATTGCACATGGCAACTTATGCCAGTGGAAAACCACGGCTTTGTTGATGTGCGTGTAATTGGAGATCGATATTTGGTAGCAACAACGGTAAAAGAATTTATCCACACGCCGAATAACAGTAGTGTGATGGATCACGGCAAGAAAGAGCAAATATACTCAAGTATATTTGAACTTGAACTCTTCAATGAAGTGGCAGTCATTGGATCTGAGCATCTCCTCCCCATATCGGCAGTAACAAACGTGAAAGCGGACTTTGTAACGGTAAAATTTACAGTTTGAAAAATAAATGTAAACTGGGATGAATTATTGTGTGATGGAGCTTTGAGGACGTGGGGATAAATCGAGCGATCTACCCGTCACTGATATCATAATATCGCATTGATACTCAGCTAGGAATTGCACTGTCGTGCGACGGGTAGATCGCTCGATTTATCTCGACGTGCTTTGAGGCGCATTTGGAACGAGTACAATGTTATTTTTAGTGTTATGTTACCTTTATTCTCCCTCACCTTATTTAATGAGGTCAAAGTAGTGCAGCTAATACAAAAAGAGAGAAGAATATATGAGAGAATCCGCCGGGGGGTCAACCTACTTGTTTCGCGTGAGTACCAGTTTTTTGTAATGCCTACACCACTTTATAGAGGGTTAAATGCTGTGTTTAAATTCGTCAAGCTCAGCTCGATTGGTCACTTGGTTGCGGAGATATGATCATTTGAAAAATTCTCACTTTTCCAATTTTCCTCTCAAAAATCTGATCAATCAATTCTTTGGTAAAAAAATAGATGAAGGCGGTAAGCTACAGGCCTGAAATTTTAACCACATGTAAAGGGAGTGTTAGGAATGTTCTGGAAGAATTTTCAGAGCTGTAGCATATTTCTGTGGTTCTGTGCATGTTCCTGAAAAAGGTACCAAAATAATTTTTGAACCTTAATACCGTCCTAGCCGACCCTTACTTTTGACCAATCATAGGTCACTGAAATAGTGCTCCCCAAGCACTATCAGATCGCACCTGATTTGGTTTAAAATCTGTAAAAATAAAAAAATTATTGACCAAAAATCGATTTTTCGCCCTAATTTTTTACCCTGATAGGAGAATCATTTCGTGGTAACTTTCTAGCCGACCCTCTGATTAATGTAAAACTAAAGGGTTTTATAGCGCTTTTAAAGCTCTATTAAATGGTACAAGAATCAGATTGAAACATTAAGAATTAAAAAAGTTATGAGCAAAATAGTAGAAGCATTAGCAGGTAAGTCGTCTATTTCGACGCGCTCTTGGGCGTGCTGTGGAAAGGCAAAATGTTAGCTTGGTTCGTTAATCTTTAACGGCTCTTGAAACACTTGTTATACTTAAAAGATACTATTACATTTTATTTTTCACTGTTTTGGCCAGTCGAAATCAATACCGCCTACGGTAGTAGTTGGTATATTGGGGTGTTGGCGCAATAGTCAAAAGCTGTTTAGGTGACATCCTCGCCTCCTCCATTAATACAGGATGTCGGAAATTTTTCTCATATGACTTTTCAAAGGATTGTGGAGGAGTTATTTCGCAATCAATCAAGATGAAATAGATTGCGCTCTAAGGCTAAGAGAATCCTCTTTCAAGACTAGTCCTCGCTGTTTCAATTGGTTGAATAATGAGTGCTAAGCAAGCAAGAGAATGTAACCATTCCGCAGTGGCAAAGTTATATCTGCCATACCATTCGGCAGGGAGTTCTTTCAAGCAGTTGAATCCAAGTGGTATAACGCTTAATTGCTTATATTTTCCCATCAAGAGAAATAGCAAAACTGGCGCTCTCATACAGTAGAAAAGAATGGGCGGCCCTACAACTGTATGAGTCAACCAGCTCAAGAAAATCGTGTCTAATTGTATCCAGTGAAATCAACATCGCTCTGTTCGTAAGATGATCGTCGAATTAGCCGTTACTAGAGAATTGCTACGAATTTTGGTCAGTAAAGACTAGAAGGTCAGCACTTTTCAATGACGCCAAGTTCACCATCTCACGGACAGTATTTGGCAAGAGAGAGTTGGCTAGAAGCAAGGCTCTCAAGAGAAGACTCAAAAGTCTGAATGGAAACGAGAGATGTTGTATTTGGACGAGAAATTATCACTATCGCGCGCGCAGTCTATCAACTCTTGAAAAGGCCGAACCATAGTCAGTAGCTCGTTGGCTATTGCTGATTATCAGCGCTTTCTTGAGAGAAGCCATCACTCATTCAGGTTATGATTTGGGCTGGAATGTCAAGGAACTATTGTACCCAATCATTTCTGTGCCTTTAAAGAGCAAAACTCAACGCGCAGACATATGGACAGCTGATCTGGGAAGCGGTGGTGAAAAACTGCGATCAAGACTTGCTTTATAACGAAGCCTGAACCCTTCAGCAGGACTATGCGCCTGCGCATATAGCTCGTTCAACGCGAGATCAACTCAATCTACAGTGCGAAATCCCTGATTCCGTGTTAATGGAGGAACTTGAATGGTTGACGTTTAGCCCCTACCTAAACTCCCTTAACTTTATAATGTGGAGCATCCTAGGAAATAATGGTTGTGCTCAGTCACACATCAGTCTGGAATCTCTCAAAGTACCTTATATTCGCCAATGGGGCGAAAATTCTGCAGGATGTTATTAGAAAGTCACTGATTTCGTTCCAAGGTGGCTGAGGCATATTACTTCAACAGAGGGCGGATATATTGAATGAGCTTGTAATGAGTTGCTTATCAGGTTCTTTAAAAGTTACATATCACATATCAAATCATTCGACTCGGGATATAAAGAGTTACGGCCGAAAACCGAGTTATACTAAAACTTTTTGTTCCATTATGTAGGAGCAGAGTTGAGATCCTTATTAGTTACTATATTTCATAATATTCTCAGTCTGATTAACGTTGAAGTGCAGATACTGTCATGGTATAATCGTATCTTTTGAGTAATAGTACTGTGCCAAGTGCCGTTAGGCACTGAAGACCTGAATAAACAGTAACTGTTTACAGTACGCCCAAGAGCGCGTCGAAATAGACGACTTACCTGCTAATGCTTCTACTATTTTGCTCATAACTTTTTTAATTCTTAATGTTTCAATCTGATTCTTGTACCATTTAATAGAGCTTTAAAAGCGCTATAAAACCCTTTAGTTTTACATTAATCAGAGGGTCGGCTAGAAAGTTACCACGAAATGATTCTCCTATCAGGGTAAAAAATTAGGGCGAAAAATCGATTTTTGGTCAATAATTTTTTTATTTTTACAGATTTTAAACCAAATCAGGTGCGATCTGATAGTGCTTGGGGAGCACTATTTCAGTGACCTATGATTGGTCAAAAGTAAGGGTCGGCTAGGACGGTATTAAGGTTCAAAAATTATTTTGGTACCTTTTTCAGGAACATGCACAGAACCACAGAAATATGCTACAGCTCTGAAAATTCTTCCAGAACATTCCTAACACTCCCTTTACATGTGGTTAAAATTTCAGGCCTGTAGCTTACCGCCTTCATCTATTTTTTTACCAAAGAATTGATTGATCAGATTTTTGAGAGGAAAATTGGAAAAGTGAGAATTTTTCAAATGATCATATCTCCGCAACCAAGTGACCAATCGAGCTGAGCTTGACGAATTTAAACACAGCATTTAACCCTCTATAAAGTGGTGTAGGCATTACAAAAAACTGGTACTCACGCGAAACAAGTAGGTTGACCCCCCGGCGGATTCTCTCATATACCACATTTATCTTTTGTTAGTTATCAATCAATGATGAATTGTGTAACGAAAAAACTATTTCAGCCCATCTTGGATATTCTTCAGGAAGACATCTATGACATAATGGATAACACTGAACTGCAAAAACTTGTCAAGCTAACAAGAGATGTCTCCAAAGCCAGCTGTAAATTTAGTATCGCTTGGAACAAGTTAAAGGACGATTTAGATAGTATGTAAGATTTTTGGTTTTCTGCAGAAGTTATTTAAAGATTACGAGTTACTGTAATGCAATGTTACAGAAAATAAATCCAAAATTTCATAATCCCTGTGAATCAATTGATAACCTTTGCGTCAAACAGAAATGTAATTCAAATATTGTATCCCTGCTATAGCGCTTGGCATGTGGCATATAATGCTGCTAACTGCAAGGGGCACTAAACGCCATTGTAGCGTGTAGTGAAATTATTCTGTAAGTAGAAGATTCCCCTGTTTGATCTCTTGAACGCTTGTATCTCTTTTGGTTCCTCACAACTGCTTCTCCTTACTTCAAATGCAAGCTTTAATTATTTTGATTTTTTGTTTAGGCATGCAGTAGAATCAATGCCAACAGTGTATGAAGAAGGAGATATGGCCGCAGAGCTGCGCAAATGGCTCAGTCAGGTGCTGAAGTCATTGTGGGAATGTGGAAACCGCATGCATAATCCAAGCCAGCCAACATCAACCTAATTTGTGCTTTGTATGCAAGATGAAAACTGGCCAACTAAAGTCGTACTAGATGCTCTAATGGCAGCACAAGTTCAGCCACATCAAACCCTGGACTTGGTTTTGTCGATTTAAATCAGGTATTTATTGAAAATCATAGTTTTATTTAACATCTTAATGATTTTATAGATGCGTCTTACTGAAGGATTTGCTCCAGTTGTGAATGCAGGGAAGATAAGAAGAACCTCTGAAGCAGCAGAAGCTATGGGCCTTTCTTGCTTACCAGAAAGGCCCCTTCAATATTATCAAGATGGAGCGTTTTGCTGGTGGCTTGCACAAGTTTATCGTGTGATGGGAAATGAACGAGATGGAACAAGAATACATGAGCGCGAATCACGCCAAAGTCGAAATTTTTTTAGAAGAAATGCGCAAGATTCGATTAAGCGATTTGCTCCTGTGGGCAGTTTAGCTTTGACAACACTTACAGGAGAAGACCGAAGAAGCATCACTATGTTTGGTGAAGAGCTGGAAAAGGTAATGTAATGCTTAATATTTCTTAGCTCCAACTGTACATGAGGTCAAAGGGGTACAGGGGCTGCATTATTGGCTCAGGAATTTTAGAGATTTATCAAATGCAGTCCATCCGTGGCTTTTATGCTTAAAGGGAAAATAGACGATATTCCATTTTATGTATAGATCTATTTGTTGTATCCTTTATTACCTCCTTAACATATTATATTCATCCTATATTATATCTTTAATAAAATACTTTTAGGCAACATGATACAGAAGTTTCAAGGAGAAGCATGTTATATTATGGCAAAAGCTATGGGTTGGCACTGGCGCGGCCTTGCAAGTTACGCTATGCGATTGATGAATGTTCAAGATCCAGATGCTAGAAATGCTGCAAGTGCAATTTTGAATACTAGCGTTTTCAACTTGAGTAATGTTCTGGTCAAGTATATGTTAACCAAGAGGTTAACAGCGCAAGATTGCACTGAAATGTTACTGCAAATTGGAACTGAACTTTATGAGCAGCTTTCAAGCGCTATAGTGCAGAAATGGGTTGATGAAATGCATTGCAAAAAATCATATCCTCAGTTTTTTGACGACTTGATTAATGCTGTTCAAGATTATTTACAATCAAATCAAGGATACATTGCAAAAAATATGCAGAAGGTGGCAGCCATTCAACCTGTGAGATCTGCAGATCAAGCAGTTGAAATTGAATCACCAGTGCAAAGTAAGCAAGTTTAAAGTGAGCAATGATTAATTGTATTCTTTTTCAGCAGCAGAAAGCCCAAGTAGTCAAGCTCAAAGTCCTCCATCAGCTGCTGAACTTGAAAATTTTACAAGTACTGAAGCAGTGCAACAGGATGCACCTGGTGCAGTATTTGATTAAATGGTTGAAGTTGAGCATAATCATCTACAGTAATCGCCACGGAAAAGGCCTGGAAGACCTCTGCCTCTTGAAAGGAATGAAGCTGCACGAACTACAGTGCAACGAGCTCTTCAATACGCAGTTGTATCCAGTGATCAAATTCATTTGCTCCACAGGATGCAGTTACGATCTCAGGGGCCGGCCTTGGACAATGCTGGCCTACCAATTCGAAAAAGGAGAAGGAATAAAGATCTAGTTGAACCTAGAGTTGCTGCGGAGCAAGCAGTTCAAGCACCAGTTGTGAGTGAGCAAGAACCAGACAGGGACGCAGAATAACTACGTGATGATTTGATGAAGGTAAGAAACTTTGGAGAATGTTTAATTTTACAGGGAGTATTGTTAGAGATATGGTAGGCATGCACACCCAAAGACACAAAAAATGCTTTATATATATAATGTAAAAGTTGAATTTTCCATCGAAATATAGCAAGAACGAAATTCATTATGCCATGATTTTATTGATTTTTGTTGTGAAAAATCTTTTGTTAGTTAGTTGTTTCCTTTCTTACACGATTTTATTCTATCATGTACCATTGTAACAAAAACAACTCTATACTAGGGTGGCTCACAGTGAAAGTAAGATAGCTGCAGTGACTTTTAAGCTGACTAGAGAATTAGTACAACCCTAAAGCGTTTGATTTAAAAGTACTCACTATTCTCGCTTGTATATCTAAACTAAATGTATTTTTTTGTAGGGACAAAGATCTCCTTGCTGCATGTAAAACTTTTTGACATTAACAGTAACTTACCCTCTTTAATGAATGCTTCATGCGCACCAAATGCAAGACTGCATACATCTATTGGAGGACCATCACATTCCCATTATTCAACTGATCCTTTCAACCAAAAAAGTCTTGGGCTTAACAATAGCACCTCAGTTTATATTCAAGGCAAAGAACATGTTCAAGTTTCACCTGAATGGTTGCCTGCCTCTTTTCACCACTGGTATAGAGGCACATGTTAGAGTAACTCAGATCTCATGATCATGGAAAGGTGATTCAAGCAACAACCCCAAGAGTCAACTTGACATGCTTTGTCTTCACAAAGAGATGAATTTCTCAACAGGCCAAGTCAACACATCCATGATGAATTTGGGCTGTCATCACTCCTGATTCACTACCCTCAATGGTTTATAAAAAAGTGCTAGCACTTAGACTGGACACTGGAAGAATGAAAATGGAATGAAGA
Organism: Plectus sambesii; assembly: GCA_002796945.1. Classification (NCBI taxonomy): domain Eukaryota; kingdom Metazoa; phylum Nematoda; class Chromadorea; order Plectida; family Plectidae; genus Plectus; species Plectus sambesii. The sequence continues at coordinate 13,289 of NIUQ01004072.1, forward strand.
TAGACCTGCATGTCAAATTACTTGGCCTTCCCTCTGATATTGTACCTGTGTAACCAATCACTCCCAATACTGTAAACATTGATATGTATTATATTTAACTGTCCATTTATCAACTGATTCTTACAAACAATAACATCACTACATATCCATGGCATGCTAGCTTCTCTACATCTGCAACTAGTGTCAAATCCTGACACGAAGTTTCACTGACTATTCAAGAACTCATGAGAAACTTGCTAAATGCTTGGGAGAATATGTCTAAAGAAAACGTGTCTCAAAAGAATATTTTTGATGCCAAATGCATAAGCACACTGGTCATGCATCCAGACTACTTCAACAGAATCTCCAACATGTCAATTTTCTATGGTTTCAATTGAGAACCTTTTTCTGATCAGCACCAGGAGGTCATCAGTTGTCTTCAAGTTATAATGGAATCTATGGACCTTGACACTCTTTCAATTGAACAGAACTTGGATATTGCTAGCGATTATCATCATCACATTAACCCAGAAAAGAGTTCAGTTTACATTCCTATAAGAACAGCAGCGAATGGCAACTGCTGGTTGTATGCAGTGGCAATTGCATTCTTTGGGCATATTGTGAATGAATTAGAGATAGATACATTAAATATGCTGCTTTGCTCACTAATAATTTGGCAAATGGAAAAACGGCAAGCTGCTGTTCATCAAACGTTTGATCAGCAGGAGAGTGAACTCCTCAAGGATCTCATTAGTCTTCTCAAAAGTGCAGTAATGAACTTTATTTGGGAAGATCATTACTTGTTGCAGTTGGAATGGCACTTGGATGTCAAGTTATGGTTTGTGCCAGTGACTTTGCACCAACTAATCAAGATGGTTATATTCTTGGTCCACAAAGCCCCCATTACATTGTATTATTTCAATGCTCATTATATGTTCATGTTCATTCAGATTGCAGAGAGAAGAAGCCTCATGGATCCTTTAAGCCATACTATTCCTACATGGTTATAGCCTTTTTGTGCTGCTTTATACAAATGTTTCACATTATCGCAAATGTCTGTTATCGCAGTTGAGTATGTACTGTCAAGAACCATTATTAGCTACCATATTCAAAAGGTTAAAGGGTGGAGAACTATGGTATTTGTTAAATGTCAGTAGCCTTTTGCTATAATCACTTAATGCTCTTTGTGACAAAAGTGGCAGCGCTCAACGCGATGAATTGGACCTGCGCAATGACAATCTGGATGCCCAACGCGACCCAACCTGTTGGCAGACCATGGCAAACATTGAGCTGACAAACTAAGAGGAGTAACAGGGGGCGATTGGTTTAGGGCCAGTTTGTCACCATTATGGGATAGCATGAAATCCCACATCATTTGTAAAAATGATTAAGTGAAATAAACTTTTTGTTATGATTAATTCTGTAAGCACATAAAACTTATGGATACTGATATTAGTGTGGGAGAATATGGCATAAGATGTTAGGCTTATCCTTCTATTGCGTTTGTTATATTGCTGAATAAAGTTGTTGAACATATCTCTCTCTCAAACTGCTACCATACCTTAGAAGTATCTCGTACTTATTTTTGTCCTTATCAATCAGGAAAAGGATCACTAGTGTCCAACTGCATGTCAATCATGAGATAATGAACATTTTACCACCAATTAAATATGAGCAATGATTTATATGTTCTCATCAAACAAAATATTGTTTCCAATTTTCTTAAAACATTAAAGAATCACTTCATTTGACCGATATTGCCGCCATACTCCAATCACAACCACCAATCACTATCAGAGCAGCAAAAGCAACAGTTTTTTGATGAAAAGAATTTTATTCAATGCTGCATAATAAAACATTTACATTTCTCAACAGATGCAGTGCACAAAGCCAGGAGTTTACACATTCAATCTCAAAAGGCAGTGGACAACAAAAGCTTAGCAATTACATTCATTGAATAGAGTGACTGAGAAAATGACTAGCACCCATGGTGAGGCAACAAATATACTTTGGTACCAAGAGACAACCACTAAAACTGAACAACACAAAAATGATCAATTGAACAGCATAGGTTGCGATTGAACCTCTAAGATAATTTCCCCTACATCAATCGATAAGCAAATTACAAGAAAGTTACTGAGATAGAAACTATTTTCTATAAGTTGCTATTTTCAAAAGGACGTTTCCATAATTTCAGCTATTATAAGAGTTCATGGTAACCAGAAATCGAGGCTAATCAACGCTTTGTACAATGCATCTGTTAACAGGAAATGCAGTATTAATATGATGAACAAAAGGAAATGAAAAACATCAATCACATAGCAGTAAAGCAAAAAAAATTAGTATTCAATTTAAGGCACAATAACAAAGTGTCCGTTTTCATGGGCAATGAGCAAATCTTCAACGCTATGTAAATATTTATTAGATAAATCCGTATCGTACAC
>NIUQ01004073.1:0-15015 GCA_002796945.1 Plectus sambesii
GCTCAAGGCCGTTCTAATGCGCGCTCAGGGAGCGATTACGGTGATTCGATTGCGGAGACTACTTGGATTATGGGGAAGGTGTTTATGTTGTTGGTCGCTGACGCCGTTTAAGTCGAATTGCGTCATAAGCGCCCTTTAAGGACTATTTAGAGTTGATGGGAGATGGGAGTGTCGGCGTGACGACGAGCGGGAGATGCGTAGGAGATCGATTATCGATCGCTTATTAGAGATCGTTTATTAACGTTGGCAAAAGATCAAGGATCGTATCTCCCAACCGTGCCATCACATTGGCATTTGGACATTGCCGCGAGCGCGTATTTGGCGGACATGCACACAAAACTCGTCTTTTATGAACGTTCAAAACACTCGTCGAAACACACTCATGACACGGGATCAAAAATTGCATTTTATTGCAGCGTGAAGGCGAAGCCGCGCTTGTTCGTCGCGTCTACCGACGGCTACTTGTACATCTACAACGTGGAGCCGGAGGGAGGCGAGTGCGCCCTCGCGAAGCAGCACAGGTGCGTGCACCGAACTTAGTGAATCGCCGATCGATAGAAATGCTAGAGTCTTCTACAGATTCACCACCAGCGGACAACCTTCGGCCGCGCAGGAGCGACACACGACCGGCCCTTCCAGCGCCGCTTCCGCCAAATCGACGGACACAAGAAGCTATGCAGGTGCCGTCGCCGCGCCCGTTTTCGTTCGCGGTACTGCTTGCTATCTTGACTGTTGAGTCTGCTTGAGGGACGCAGCAGTCAATCCCCCTCCCCGCTCCCCCTTCCTCTTTCCCGTCGTGTCGCCTCCAAGCGCGCCACCTCATTCGGAAAATTGACTTCTAAATCGAGTTAAGGTGCTGTTGCATGGAATGAATCGCCATATCCTGTAGTAAATAAAAGTGCGTGGATCATGGTGGCACCAAGCTCGGCGTCCGCCTACGCTGCGGTTTGGATACGACACCTTCGAAGGGCTAAAATTACACGATCGTACGATAATCGCCCCGCCCCCACCCGCCTCCTCGCTTGTTTTGATGTTGATGTCGTGCTTTGGGCTAGTTGCTAGACGCTGGTGGGCGAGCGCTGCGTGCGACTGAAATATGTGCGACCGAAATACGCGCAATCGTCTGGTATGATTACGGTAGTTAGAGCGGCCGAGACTGACTGAAAGGCGCGACTGCGCGGTTGGATGGCGCGGAGTCTGTCTGCCGGACGTCTCACGCCCGATCGTCTGAACGGTCCTTTTTGTCCTTTTTGCGCGCGCCCGCCGTCGGCCATCCGGCGGCTATCGCGGTGGTCGCCGCACGAACGCTTTTCGACGTCCTTTTTCAGAGCACGAGCAGCTTGAGCACGCAGTCGCCGGCGCCGGGCAGCCGGGTGAAAGTCTCCGCCTAGAGGACAGCGCCGAATTCCCGCCGATGACTCACTCGACGGACGACTAACTCGCCGACGTTGACGCTGACGTTGACGTTGACGTTGACGCCGACGTTGACGCTATTGGCTCGGCCTCGCGACGTACTTCTCCCCCCTCCCTACTCTCTCGCATCATCGTCACCCCACCACCACCACCACCATCACCTGTTTATTGCGGCGCGAGGTCAACGCTGATCCCTTTTGGCACTAATATGCGTTTTCATCCGTCACTTTCTTTTACAGTCTTCAATCTTTGATTAAATGGTGTTTTGGCTTGTCTGCGATATCGTCATGGGATACGATTTGACGAATGATGTCCTTGCTATGTTTGCGTTAATTGGCATACTGTAAATATAAACACGTTCTGTGTACAGTGAGTGATGTCACTCGACCGCGAGCATCGGCAGTTGCCAATCGATTTCTGATCGGACTTCCATTCGCTATGCTACTACCTATCATATCACAATGAAGCTGCCGCAATCGGGGGCGAACTTCTCGCTAAAGCATTCCATGCATTCACGTTCGACGCTTCCTGGCGGAGGCGGAAGCGTCGACGGTGCGGTTGGATCCCGCCGGCTGTCCGACTGTCTCACGCCTCGAGCCGCTAAACGGCAATTTTTACGCGAGCCCGCCCTCGGACGGCGCTGTTGGTGGTCGGTCGGTCGACGCGCAAGCCGCAGACCAGCCGGCGGCTGCGTAGCCTCGTTAAGCCCCAAAACGAATAGCGTCTAGAGCATAAATACAAGGATCGACGACTAATCGCCGCCGTTCGTTAGAGGGGGGCCCTTTGACTACAGGCGTTGTCACGCGTCGTTTTGTTTTCTGCCCATCCGCAGGTGGTCGGCGATTCGAGCGCGCCGTGACGTGAGGCGCGCGGGGTGAGAGGACGACGTACGATCGGAATCCGATGAAGACCTGCCAAACAGCGACCACTGCCGCCACTACCGACGATTCGGGTGCGATTGCCGGAAGCGACCGGCGCTGCGGCCGTAGGTCGGCCGGTGCTCGCTCTGACTCAGACGCCAATCCCTCGTCGGCCGCCGTAAACAATTGCGAGTACGCGCCGACGTTTCGCAACCAGACGGCTCTCGTTTAGACGGCGGACGCCTTGTTGCCTCGCGCCTTTACAGTCATCGCTGTCGTCTTCGACGCGAACGACTGGCTCATCAGTAGCCGTCCGAGGCTTTTCCCATTGCGATCTCCTGACGCTCTCCTGTCGTTCTTCCAATACGGGTCGGGAAGAGGGGACGATATGAGAGAGAGAGAGAGAGTTGACTGCGAGTAGGGCGGGATCTGGCTCGGCGCCAAGTGATTGCGTCATCCTCGGTAAGAGCGTCGCGCTTGCAGCTTCTAAGCGACACCGTCGGGGCGACGGATGGATGGGGATGTAGGCGAGGAAGCGAGGAGGCGAGGGGATGCGGCCTATTGCCAGCAGCGAGGTCGAAGCGTAGTATAAAAAGCGCTCCAAAACAGGCGGGCGTTCATTCAGTTGGCCAGACTAGTTGTCTTACTCCTCCCTGCTCGCCCAGACGCCTCGACGTCGCCGTCTGACTCGTCCGCCGTCTGATCCCCCCGCTCACACCGGCCGTCGACCACTGCCATCGCTCAGTCGTCTACCCTCTCCATCTCTCCTTCCGCGTTTCCCTCTAGCCAGCCAGCTAGCCAGTCGTTTTTTGCCGCTTCAGCGCTACAGCGTCGTCCATCATCATGTCTCGATCGGTGATCTATTTCGTCCTGCTCTCCACCGTCCTACTTCAAACAGTGCTCTGTCTCAAGTTGCAGTCGGTGAGCGAACTGGTGTGCTTGCGTGTTCTAACCCTTATTTGATGTTGCAGACTGCCGTCAACGCCAGAAATCCCAGCCAGCCACTCATCTCGCGGTTCAGGCGGTCAGCCGACGCCGAACTAGCCGATGCCGAAGCGATGGTCGACAATGCCGGCAACCAGAAGCAATGCGTCATCGAAGTCCAAGTGGTAAGCGAGAGAGCGAAGTTATACTCGACTACTCTATAGTCCGCATTAAATGTGCCATTCGAAAGTACAAAGCGATAGCGACATGTTCGCTATGCGCTCTAGGCGCGGCTAATTAGAATACGGACTCGGAATGGTATTATTTTAACATAAGAGTAATGTAAGAGTGCGTGACGAAATTTTATTTCGTAATCGCGCCTATCCTGACAAGATGCGTTGAGAATGGGCGCAGTTGCCGCCAAAACTACCATTCGACCCCGCAAAAACTGTATCGGTCAAAGTGCCGTGTCGCGGCTAGACACATTNGCCTATGCTGACAAGATGCGTTGAGAATGGGCGCAGTTGCCGCCAAAACTACCATTCGACCCCGCAAAAACTGTATCGGTCAAAGTGCCGTGTCGCGGCTAGACACATTTTTGAACCGTACCGCTACCGTATCCCGCCAACGAATCGCTCGCTCTGCGCCGAAGCGTTCGAGGCATAAACACGAACCGAACGACGACGTCGCACGCGCTAAACTTCAGCGCGCCAACAGACGGGGAGTTTTTAAAGATAGTCACGCTCTTTGAACCTTGTCAATCGGCGGTCCATACGATGGGCGAACTGCATTTTGCGAAGATCGCTCAGGCGATCTATTACGTAACGTTCATTCATTCCGCTCCACCGTCGTTTGATATTGCGCGCGGTCGGACGGCGGCCGCGTCAATCGCCCCATTTCGCCCCATTTCGGAGCGAAATATCATCAAGTTGGGTGCAGAATTAGATGCTGTCCGTAGGCGAAGTCAGCGAGGGGGACGTTAAAGGGCGGCAAGGGAGATGCGTTTGGCGGGACGGATTCGATGTTGGCGGCGTCTTCACTCATGTGATGCAATCAGCGTAGGCAATCTGCCATCTGCCATCTCCGAGGGCGCGCTGCTCACTCGACCGGTCGTATACCCGATCAGTCGAGTCGGTCCCATCGCCGGTGGTCGGCGACGTTGCGGTCGACTCGGACAGACTCGCGAACCGAGAACTCCGCTGCCCTGACGACCTCAGCGCTAGCCGGCGGCGGCGGATCTGCGTAGGGGCAAGAGAGAGTGCAATGGCCGGCTAATGTTTGCGTCGGAAGCCGGCATTAGCTTGATTAGTAGCAGTCTGGCGCTTGCCTGCGAATTGCGGTGTAAGGCGACGCGGAGTTCCTTCCTGGCAGAAAAAGCCGGAGGGCGACACGACGCATTTGGCGAGAATAGTCTAGACCGGTCGGGCAGGAAGAGGAGCGAGAAGAGAGAGAGAGAGAGACGACACAGCTGGACATACGAACCGACAGTGCAATGATTTGGTTTTAGGTGAAAGAGATCAAGGGCAAATGCATCCGGTTACGAGGGGGCGCGTCAGCTTGCCAGAGCGCCGACTACCTGGACCCCTTTGCTGCGTCGTGCTCCGAAGATGCTTGAGAACGCAACGTCGTCGATGAGCCTCGTGATCAGCCAAATGCCTTAATCGATCTGATTTCTTTTATGCGCAGTATGTCGATTCCGACTCTATTCTATATTATTTTTTGTGACCTTCGTTGTCTTGTTGCTGCAGCGTTACAGTGTTGATCGTCTATCCTCCCACGCGCGCTAATCTTTCTTGTTCATTGTTGTTCGTGCGCATTATCGTTCTTATACTTGCTGTTATTCGATGGCGTCGCAGTCGATAATTCTATCAACACCATTCCCTCCTTAATAAGAATACTTTCCAAACGAAGCAGAGCATTGTCCCATTCGTAGGAGGATGTTTTCCATATTGATTTGACTTGGAAAGTGCCCTTATTAAAGTGAAAATGGTATAGAAGCTGTCGCATTTGTCAGTTATGTCATTGCCGCGCCGCGCTGCTAGTGTTGTTGTTACCACTTACTATTACCGTCTCGTCGTTCGCATATCAGTTATGAAAGAATCTCTTATCGTCAATGTAGTATGGTATAACATAACGTAAAAGCACCATAACTCGAAACTTGTGAAGCAACCCAACCTCCATGCCGCAACCAAAGCCTAATGCAATACAGTGTACAGCAAAAAGTGTAACACCGCTGGGCGAAAATCGCTTTTAGAATTTTTGAAAAACTACTGCTTTTACAGTATGTTTCATTTCACTCGCTCTTTATTTGCATGCATTCTACAACAATTAATTTACTCCAATTAACGCAGCATCACCCAGTTCGCTCAGACGACGTGCAGAGTTAGTTCAGACAGGATCGGTCAAATCTGCGATTCGCCATCCCAAGTTAGCAAATGCGAATAATAGTGTGGATTTCGTTGCAAATGAGTCTGTTGTGCAAATTTTCTAATTTGATCTCAAGTATGAGTGCAGGAAGTTTCAAGCACCGTAATCTACTAGTTGTTGATACTAGAAATGAAACGGACAAAAACACCAAGGAACGATTTTAAAAGCGCCATCGGCTGTTTTTTTGCAAGATAGTCTAAAGGCTTGAATTGAGGAAATTAAGGCAAATTAGGATGGAGTGGGAACGGTACAAAAGACACTTCCACCCTCAGCCTAGGAGCATTGCCTCCAATGTACTAATTGGCCATTGTGGGTGTGAAACAATAGAGTGCGTGGTCAATATTGCTACATTGTGTTGTGCCGAGTTACATAAAAAGCTTTCATCGTATTCACTAACATTCGTTAACAAACGACACACACTTCAGACGCTTCAATGCAACTACATTGAAAGGGAAAACGTCACGATCCACCCGCATTAAGCGCCAAAAGAGTGGCAGAGGTAAGGGCTGGATAGACGAACTTGGGAAATGATGATCCGATCAGAATTGTACGCATTACGACAAGAATATACTTTATACGAACTTTATACATCGCGAAAAGTGATCAGATCCATTTCACCAGTGTTGCGTGCAATCCTAACACGTCCCAACGCCCGAGTCATTCGCACCCTTTGCACAAAACTGCTCGCATACTTATCATACAAAGCCGACGAAATCGCAAGCAACATGGACAAGCGGCTGCAGGCAGATTTAGCAACAAATGCTCCAACTGCTTCGAATGGTTAGTTGTCATCAATTGATAGTATTCCTACCTACCTAAACGCGTACCGATTCGGCAGCGAACGACCAACAAATAGCGCGGGCATACATCAGACGTTTTAATGACAATCATAATCATAGGCCCGTGCTATGTAGGTGAGGCCAGCGAAGCCGCGGCGTTAGAACGCCGAATTAAAGTCGCAGCAAAGGAACGCCTTGGTGAAATTGGCGTGTGGTTATTGCCCGAAGGGGCTCGACCACTTAGCACGGGCCTGATTATTAGACGCAACAAATAATCGCAGTAGAAGATAAAATAGGCTTTACAACGACAAAACGGCTATTCTTAGGTTAATCAGATTTAGCTCGCTCTGAATGCGCACGAGAACGTGCACAGCGAAATAATAACACCTCGGCTTACTGTAGCCCTCGGGACATTTCCCGCAAACAGAGCGGCCCCGCCGACAGACGCGACCGGACCGACATGCTAATTCGGGCACTGTCTCGCCGCAAACGGAGACAAGCCGGACTTTGAAAAGAAACTCAATCGGACACAGTTCTTTGCGCCATAATTGTCACAGAGCTTCGAAATGTTTTCAATTAATGCACTGCGCCACAGTTCATATACACATCCTAAGCAAAGTGCATTCTTGCCACTCGGCCAAATTTAGGTAAAGATGGATGATGAATGGATCGACCCTCGAAGGCGAATAGACCAGCAATGAACTACGTAATTCACTAAATAAAGACGTATAACTGCACACGATGATCAAGTCACAGACACTAAACGCCGTATTCTCTACACCGCGGAGACACCGTACTCGATCAAATAAAGATGACAAATCAATGACGACAATTACACCCAGCTGAATGACAAATAAGTGCCAGCAACTTCGTATTTCAACCGTAACTCCATTTGTATAAAGGTCTACCTAGTATTATTTTCGCCGCGAAGAGCACAATATTTACAGCACACGATACGCAACGACAGAGTTAACTTCAGCGCGCACAAACTGATGATTATACTCAAAATTATTCTGCCATTAACTAAACCATTTCCCTTTAAATTCGACACTTTGCAAATCAACTCCTATACTTATCGAAGCAAACTCGATATAGTATCCAATTTGACTTGGAATGTGTCAAATTCAACGGTTCAAAATCTAGTCTTGGTTCGATCAAGAGAGCGTTTTCACAGCAACCGAATCTTGGATTACGATATTGTTTGCTGAACATTTTTTATCCGGCAAAAATTTTGAGTATATGTGAACAGGAAGGAAGAGCGGAACTTCCATCGAGAATCTCAGCTTATGCCAACAATCGATAGACGAGAGACACAAGAGCATAAGACAACAGCAAATACATCTATAAAACACGCAGAGGACGACTCAGGTTTCCGTATCTCGTCAACTCCAATATCGCGATCAAATGGTCGTCGTATTCTGCTGGGACGTTTTGGCGGAGCACACTGGACAGCCCATCGAAGCGGTGCTGCCATTCACGTGTCGTCCGCAGCGGCCGCACACAGGGCCGTTCGAGCTCTGCGATGGTGATACTTGCTGAAAATTGTGCATTGAGAGCTGTATTGCTGCGGTGTGTCAAGGAATCATTTGCGCGAGTTAACGTCCCCACCACTCAGTTCATATTGGAATTATAGTTAACGTTCTTATCGATCATTAACAATAAATCTCGCCAGGCACTATAGTTGACGACGATGAACTCGCTTTTCGGTGATTAAACACCGTTTTTCATCAAGAATGATAGTTGTTTCATGATTTTTACGTGCGTGAATTGATAGACGAAAATGTTTCGATTTTCAAAGCAGTTTGCCTTATTAAATCCAAGTTTTCTCGTTACAAATCGAAACATTTTCAAGGCATAATGAGAGAGAGAGGGGGGGGGGGGGGACAAATCAGATTTGAAAAAAATGAGAAGGGATCGGATTTAGAGTTTCAGCGAACAAAACCCCTTCTTCCCCTGCATCCGATAGTCTACAGTAATATTGATCTGCGTTCGAAAGTCAAAAATGGCTGGTGACGGCAATAGAAAAAGAGAAAAAGCGAATGAAGTTCGTTAGCCTTATCCACAGCGCCAAGAAAAGGCAAATATAGATTGGTAATTAACCACTACAGACGTAAGGCTACATCAACTCAAAGTTTTATCTTGTGCGTCGGCCGATGAAGCCAATTCAATTAGCGAACGCGATCGTCACGAGCATTATAGTCGTTCGACTCATCGCGTAGTCATCAACGAAAACAATATTCGGCCGCCTACGGTCATTTCCGGCCTTCTCGATGAGCAAAGAACCGTTTCAGAAGAATCTCCAGTACCTTTGTTTGCGATCTTCCGACGACATTTCCCCAAATTAATGAGCGCATGCTCTCGTTGATCAATGCGCTCTTTCCCGCTTTTCACCCCTCCCAACTCATGCGTACTAATGGAACGGCGATAAGCAGCACTATTTGACAAATTGGCACAATTCGCGCAGTTAGGGGGCGTATTGGTCTTTAGAACGAGAAGCGATCTGATCTCTCAAAAGGGGCGCCTTCGAGGGGCCCTTCTCTTTAGTAACAGTCGCTTTTCAAGACTGCCATCACCACGACTCCAAGCCTCTCTCACATTATTCTCTCCGAGAACCGCAATATACCACATCCAGCGATTACAAAAAGCGACACTGTTTTGTTCAAACGACATCCCCACGCATTGAAGATTGCGAAATGCAGCGATTGCTATCATCCGCCTTCTAAGGGGTGATAAGGGATAGGGGAGGGGTTGAGGGACTCTGCCAACCCGGCAAGTATCGCAATATAGGGGTTCAATTGTCTTCCCAAATTCGATAGATCGGATCCAATCCGACTGTCCAACATAGGACGCCCATAATTTCATCGGTCGTAACAAGAATTTAGATTTTTTGTCGTAGAGCGACACCGTTCAAGCGCGAACTCTACTATCACCTCTCTTAACTCGTCCTTCCGCTTATTTTCCCATCACATATAACACTGGTTCCACGGCGATATGCGCGTAATCTAACACAATGCCATGGTACTTCCCTGGACAATTTACTAATGACGAAGCAATTTCGAATAAATCCAGGAATTTTTAGCAACAAGTCAGAGCGAATCGTTCGCATCGGCAAATCGCAGCCGAACAGAACCGATTCGACGCCTACATTAGTGATTCATTGCGCGCGATAGGAATGCTTACTTCGTGTTGCAATGCGGAGTAGAGCTGCTCGACCGAAAGTTGTTGCTGCGAGGCAGCGTTGCTGCTCAGCTGGCCGAGTGCCAACTGCTGTAGACGGCGCATGTCTATGCGTAGACGCTCCAGTTGCAACATCGCCTGCAAGTCGATTGCGTCAGATGATTGTATTGCAGATTAACGTCAGCATTTGTCAAAGATTATCTGATAAGACTAACCGCAAAATCGGCAACTTTGCAAAATCAAACATCAACACCTTTAAACGCTATCAATCTACAATTCGATAAGGAGATTATTTGCAACGCAGCAACAAGCCGAATGGTCTAAACAGGGCGCTTTCCCATTCAAAAAGGACATATTTAAACGGAAACAACATTTTTCATATTGATTTGAGTTGGCAAATGTCCTCTTTGATTTTGAAAAAGTTCTTTCCAAAATTGGGAAGATGACACTGCCACGTCAAATCAATATGTAGTCTTTTTGATTTTGAAAGAGTCTTTGTTAAAGTGAAAATGGTACATATTAGTAATGAGGATAAAATGAGTGAAAGTAAGTAATGTGAGACCTGGTCGCGTTCCTGGGCGGCTTTGATGCGGTCGGATTCAGCCTGGAGAGCCATTCGACGATTATTCTCGGCATCGCGTTTCCAGGCCTCGCAAGCTTGTCGGGCCTGTTTCAGGCCGTCTTCCCATGCGCTCAACTTGTGCCGATGACTTTGCAGTTCCTCACGCGCCTTCTGCAGTTCCGTCACCAACAGCAGGCTCTCTTCCATGCCTATAATTTCACAGTAGTCTTATGACTTCATCAGCTTGCTTTATCACTTACGTCTTCGCGTTTATACTATTCCTACTCTAATATGTACTTTCCAAATGAATCAGCACTTTTCCAAATGAAAGAGAACAATTTTCATATTTATTTCACTTGGAAAATGTCCATTATGATTTGGTAAACGTCTTCTTTAAATTGGAATGTGTTCTTAATTAAGTGAAAAAGCTGCAAATCGAAAAATGCCTTTTTCGCTCGATTACGCCCGATCGCAGATCGGTAAGAACAGCTACGTTTCATTTCGATAATCACGATATGTATAGCTAATCGTCGCCAGAGTAAGAGCTCTTTCGTCGTGAATAAAAATGAAGAAAAGAAATGCAAAATGATGCAATCAAATGCAGAGATGACGAAATTAAATACAAAAATGATGCAATCGTATGCTAGGCTGATGAAATTGTAATAAAACACGCTGTATTAAACAGAACAAAGAGGAGAACACTTACTGCAAGGCATTTGCTGGATGGCGGGGCCGCTGCCGACGGAGTCGACGGAGAATTTGCCGAAACTGCCACTCATTCGGAATGGACCGTCGCCGCCCGCGGAGGACGACGCGCCGACCAACGGTGAGGAGCTCGTACCGAACGCCGACGAGTATGTCGTACCCGGGATTTGCACCGGCGCCGACTGACTACTGTATAGACCTGAAACATTACACCCTTTGTAATTCGATACGCCATACTGTACGGAATTGAACAGATCATCTTTACTGAGTACATTGCTGAGCATTCGTAGCAAAGAGTATCTTAAACCAGCTGTTCTATCAAGCGGCCGTCGCCATAGAATCAAGACTTCTTAGTCAGTAACAGAAAGTCCCAAAGAACACAGTAGCACACTAAAAATCGAAAACTAAATTGAGCAAGTTCACTACGGCGTTCACACTATTGATCTTTATCGTTACAGGACCAATACTTCATTTTCTTGCTACTGATCAATAAATTATGACGATACAAACAGGCTGGTATGGTCGGACAAAAAGAGAAAGAGAGAAAGAAAGTAGACTGACTATTGGAGGTGAGCAGTGACTGCGCGTCGGGCAGCAGTTGGTCTTCGCGCTGCTCGGCGATAGTGGCCAATTCGTCGAAGTTGAGCTCGTCGAGGCCGTTCGAAGCATGGATGTGGGCGTCGTGAGCGCGAGCGAAGGGCGAGAAAGAACTGGAACGCAACGACCCGGGCGTCGGCGGCGTGCCAACCACTTCCGAGCTGCCCAATGTGCAGCCTGAATGAGGCGCGTTATTACGATGGTCACAGACGCATAGTCAAAATTTTTCGATCGTAACAAGAAATCTAGTCAGGGACCGTATTTAGCAAAGATTAGCTCATTTTCGGTGATTAAATACCGTTTTCACCTAGAATGTTGGCTCTTTCTTGGTTTTTGCATGCGTTAACTTATAGAAAGAATCACTATCAACTTTCAAAGCCGTCTGCCTTATTCAATCTAAGATTTCTTGTTAATGATCGGAAAATTTTGACTGTAGACAGAGAGACAACACACACCAGCACATGTACACACACGGCTACATTTTTTGCGCGGTTAAGTGTTAGCTTCTGCTACGGGCTAAATTCTTATACCAACCCAAATCGAGCTGACCAATTGTCAATGATGTTGTTCGCATTCGTGTCGCCGCAGCCGACTGTCCAAAGTCCGGCGTCCACGTTCGAGTTGGCTGAAAAACGGCCAAGCCATTATTTTCAATCGGTAAACCAGGCTATTAATACTTGTTGATTCAAACATGGTCAAAGACGCGGTGATATTCAATCATTGTACTATCTTTGGGAGAAATGATAAACATTTTTGGTAAAGGATAGATAGAAAATGCGCTCTCACAACGATTGTGTTAAAATCTGAAGTTCTAAGAATAGTGGGTTACGGTATTCGACTGGAAGTTTTCGTTATCGCTAACTCAACTGGCGGTAAACTTGGTGGGAAAGCAAGTGATAAAGAAAGCAGCATGTAACATACCGAAAACTGTCCCCGCTCGAAGCCAGGGGCTTTCGGATAGCTATTTGACAGAACATCGGTTGTTGCGGGACCCGGAGCTCGACTGAATGGCTTCACCGCCGCGCCGCACGCCGCCGCCTGCAGCCGCTGCTTCGATAGCACCGCCTAAAACATGACGATAATTTTAAGGCGCCATAAAACCCATGCCATTTGCGAATAATGCAAATCATAATTCAGGACTAGCGCTATACTACTGTATGTCGGATGTGGGAAGATCGCCAAAGTGGACGAAATAAGTATCAGTGTATCTTGAACCTTGGCCATCACAAAGACAGTATGACCCTTTGTGAACTGTGTTCATTAAATATTGAATAAAAGCACAAAGCAAAGACAACAAAAGACTTCTCATACGCAATTTTTCCTTTCTTAGCACTCTCTGTCCCTTTCTTTTCTTAGAACGCATATAGACAGAAGGCATTATCTGTTATATGACGAAGCATCAGAGAATGGAGGATGATCCGCTATTAGACTGTCGTCTTTTGGAACAGATTAATAAAATCTCTTGAACTAGAGCTACAGTATATTTTATTTATAGCGGTTCCGTTTTTAACGGTCATGTTTGGCAAATCCCACATTGTCGGCCTTCTCTGTTTTGTACACGGCAAAAAGCGTTTATACCAGCCAAAATCGCTAGTCCCCCTTCTGCAGATACAAACGCTTTCCACTGTACTAGAAAAATGAAAACAAATACAGTAGAATTCGTTTATACCGGTCAAGTTTGTCCGGTCCCAGAGCCTATCTCCCCATACAATGAAGATTCATTAAACCTGCATATCGCGTAATTTTACCTGGTCCCCCAATTACCGGTATAAACGAATTTCACTGTACAGCAAAACTCGAAAGCCAATCTCACCGAGTACGACTGCGAGGTGGCAGTAGCGTTGGCCATGTGGGAAGGACTAACGCTGGCGACACCGGCAGGGGCGACGGGCGCTTCGGGCAGAGAGACCACCGGGTACGGAAGCGCTGCGGCCGAAATGTCGTGCGCGCGCTGCTCGGCGTCATCGTGCACTTTCTGCTGCTGTTGCGAGAGGTAGCCGCTCTGTGGCGGCGACCCCGACACCGACGCCACCAATGCCGGCGGTTTTCGTATCTGCCGTTCGCAGTGCAGTTCCACTGAAATAGACGTATTATTGAAGTCGTTTCTAGCGGTAGCTCGCTTATAACGGTCACATTCGACCGGTTCCGCATTTTCGATCTCACTATAATTTCTACACGGCAAAAATCGTTTACAACGGTAACTCGCTTACAGCGATCAAATTTGACCGCCCCTCCATTTAGCGATATAAACGCTTTCCACTGCTCTATGCTTACAAAATGATAATTAAAAGATTAATAACCGTCTTGCGTCGTACTTCGTCAGGCTTCCACCCCCATTCCGTCATCATTGCACTCGATTCAAACGCAAGATTAATCAAAATGAATGCCCGAGGTATGAATTACGATGCAATATGGCCTATATGATTAAAGCGCTGAATGGACTTGAAAAACTACCAATTATGTAACGCTAAGTCGATGAATAGATATGCACGCAATTTTTCATCAGTCAGAACAAAAGTGACGACTAAATAAAGCAATCAGCTCGAAAGCACATAAATCATCATCATACTAATTACAGCGCTACAGTAATCATCGTTTTCTGAGCTCAATATTAGTTTATTCTCGCATGCAACAAGGCTATGCATGAATCTTGTTCTTGTTTGAACTGATGCGACTGCTCGCACATTCATGCACAGGACTTTTCCGTTAGAAAATAATCCCAGATGATTGAATGTGCATCGATCGGAAGCTTTACCTAATAGATCTCAGAGCAGCTCAAACTACACTCTCCCATTACGTTTAAACTTTCGTACAAATTCTGTCGGCTCTAATCGGCCCATCATCAGTCGCCCCTTCGGGCGACAGACTTGCTCCGTCCTATGATTAATGTAACAATTCGCGATGACATATTTTTGCATCGACAACTTTTTGCAAACTTCCGCCTTCGGCATTACTGTCCTTCACACAAATTTACCACGCCCGTAAATGTCGCGTGCTTCAGCCCGGGGCGCAGTCAAGAAAATCAGGTTGTTCCATAACTTGAAATTAATGCGTTACGATTCTCGCGCTAATTTCAATAATCAGCCCGGTTAAATCTCACATGTGCGCCCATTTATTTTTAAAATTGCTCAACAGATTCAATTTATATTGCCGCACCTTGGGGTTGAGCATATGATATTCAAAGGGACGATAAAGATGCGGAGGACAATATAGTCAAAACTTTTCGATCGGTAACAAGAAATCTGTGATTGAATAAGGTAAAGTGTTTCGAGAATCGAGAGCGCTTCTTGCTATCAATTAGCGTACATAAAAACCAAGAAACGACAATAATTCTTGGTGAAAAGCGGTGTTCAAGCACCAAAAAGCGAGCTCATCTTTGCCAACTACGGTCTATGGCAAGATTTCTTGTAACTGATCGAAAAATTATGACCGTAAAAGGTTGCAAAACGTTGCACTGCAAAATCCTCGAGCTTTCGACCTTCGCGAAGGACAAAGCAATTGTGATCGTCGTGGAAGCGTACCGTCGTTGTGCGCGAAGGCGCAGAAAGGCCCACGTGGGCAGTATCCGTGC
>NIUQ01004074.1:0-15001 GCA_002796945.1 Plectus sambesii
CAGTAATCGGGCTAAAGGGCGACCGGTACGCGAAGGCAACCGCAGTCGGAGGCGCGTGATTTGAACTGAGTTACGTAGGAGTTTGTGGCCAAAACAATGCCCTACGGTGCTATTTGAATGCAAAAATTGTAATCAGGCGAGAATCGTTTTAGGACCTCTCTCGTACCGGTCGCCCTTTAGCTCGATTAGGCACCTCAGCTATTTGCTCCAAGTATATAATGGGCAGAACAGCGACGTGAGTTAGGAGATGCACGAGTATTCGTATCTTTGCACGATTGGAAAGAAGAAAGTAATGATGAAACTATATTTTATTTTATATTTTACGTGTTTTCCCATTATTTTACATGATTTCCTATGTGAGTCAAGAAACTTGAAAGATTTATAGAGACATACAGTATTCTTCTCTACAAGAAATGCAAAATGCGATATGCAAATTGCATTATGCAGGGTTTCTTAACATACGGTGGAATTCGTTTATAGCGGTTTCTGCGGGACCGGTACTTTTTGACCGGTATAACCGAAATACCGGTATAAGCGAACTTGTTTGTATGGGAAGACACGCTTTGGGACCGCCTAAACTTGACCGGTATAAGCGAAAACCCGTTATAACCGAAACCGCTATAAGCGAATTCCACTATAAGCGTATTCCAATATAAGCGAATTCCACTATAACCTGTTAATATTCAGGCGCCATGACGGGACCAAGAGATATGCCAGGTTTGGCTCACTTTTGCGAGCACATGCTCTTCCTGGGCACTGACAAGTACCCGGCAGAAAATGAGTTCCAGAAGTACATAGCCATGCACGGCGGACAGAGCAACGCCATCACCTATTCTGACCACACTAACTACTATTTCGAAGTCGCGCCAGCTTATTTGGAAGTACGTGAGTAAATGACAAGCCAGTGGAGGGAGGTGTGCATTTTATGAGAACTCCGGTCACCTCAACCTGAAGGGAATACACTCTATATTGTTTTCAGCTACTTATCACAAAACTGCGTAGCGGTTAGTTTATTGCACTATAAATAAATATGGTTGACAATTAAGTTGTCAAACGCAGCTGAAAACAGTGTATGATACGTTTCTTTTGGGTAGGGATGACTAACGTTCTCTTTTCGCATCTAGCGAATTATCCACTGCGTCGCACGTTAAGCACAAAATCATTTACCACAAGTCGCCTTATAGTAAGAACCTCGTGGTTTGGGATGTTTAAATTGACTTGATAAGGAATTTAGCTGTTAGGAGAAATTGCTTGAAATAGAAACAAAATAATAATTTTGTTAATGTGATATAATTCAGTATAATTCGTATATAACGGTCAAAATTTTTCGGCCCCCCCATTTACCGGTATAAACGATTTTCACTGTTTCCGTAAATTATAAATGTGTGCAAGTATGATACGATACTTAATTTCAGGGTGCGTTAGACAGATTCGCGCAATTTTTTATCGCCCCGCATTTTACTGAGAGTGCGATTGAACGAGAGTGCCATGCGATCGACTCGGAACATCGTGACAAAATCATGAATGACAATAGCAGACGGATCATGGTAGAAAAGTAAGATATTTTTACAATGTTGTAATGAACATAAGAAATAAGAAAGAGATTGAACGTGCAACGTCTTTCATCGTAATTCATCAACTTTGCGTTTAATTTTGTCATCCTTACATTCAGTTAGAACGAAAGTTTGACGAATTTGAATGCAAAAGTTATTAAGTGTGTTTTTTGTGTAAATATTTTTTAAAATATAAAAAATAGTAATATTTTGACGCAATTGTTCAAGAAATAATACACGTTTTAATTTAGATTTTATTATATTCTATATAAGATTAATGAAATTACGTATAAAAAAACACTTTCAGAACTTTGTCGTCTGCTGATCATGATTGGTCTATGTTCACTGCGGGAAACATTGAAACACTGCCAGCGGAATGTAAGACGCGAAAAGCTGTGATTGATTTTTACCAAAAGGAATATTCGGCTAACATGTGAGTAAAATTTTGCTTCCAAATAGTTCTTAAAATACTCTTAAAATATTGTTCCTTTATATTGTAAGTTCTGTCAGTATACCTTTAGGCGTATCAATATTTCAACTTTGTAATAATAGTATTTTGATATGTAATTTTATTTTTCTATATATTTCTACAGTAGCAGCTTTAATGCGGCATCTCATTCTGTAGTGAGAATTGATTCAGATCTCTCTTTTAATTGTTATACTGCGCACTTGTGGACACCAACTAGCAGTTGGAATGTTGTAACAAAAAAGTTTCAGAATGATCTTGTGCGTGGTGGGGAAATATTCGCTAGAAGAATTAGAAAACTTGGTAGTTGATATGTTTGCCGGTATTGCCAACAAGCAGGTGGAGCTAAAGCGATGGAACCATCCGTATACTATTGGCAAGCTTGGCTCAGCAGTTCAGGTAACTAATCTTCTTTTCTCTATTATTACAGTGTGCTGAAAGATTTGTTGATTGATCGCTGTAGTGCCGTACTGTTTTTCGATTGTGTTGTAGCGCTATACATTTCTTACTTCCGTTATGACCACCCTGAGGGCGCGGTCACATGTATAAAATTCACTTGATCCCTTCGTGCTTATACAAATGAACTACTGTCTACTCACTCCTCCAACACGATCACTCGCGCGACGACATTATAGACTGCTAATCATTGAAATTTGTAAATTTAACAAATTTAAAGCCACTTTACCTCTTGCGATTATGAGTGTTGTTCTGATTTCTCCAGATATTTTGCATGCCGGTTTCATATATCCTTCAGTGAAACGTTACGTATGGATTGGCGACTAGGAATCAATATTCTAGTAATGTAGCATGCTGTGTTATGTGTGTGCTGTTTCGATAGAAAACTTGCGAATGATTGGAGAAGCAAAGGAAGTAGTTTATGTCAACTGGCGTTAGGTTTTCTTCCGTGTGGTGAATGATGGGTGGTTTTGAGTTTGAATGGGCTAGTCGCGTCTTTGATTTGGTTTTGCAACTCTTTCCTTTTTATATCATATATATTGCTCATTTCAGATCGTACCAGTCGCAGAAGTTCGAGACTTGCGCTTAATGTTTGCAACTCCCGACCTTCGGACATACTACCGCTCGAAACCTGACGCATACATAGGTAAGATTGCAAACTGCGTTGCGTGAGAAAACTGCATTCACGCTGTAATGCAGAAGAGCCACTATGTATCAAAAAATTGTTCGAAACGTTCTTCAAACTTGGTAGAGAAAGTCGATTATGAACCGTTTGCCAATATTAAATTTTATATATTCAGTCTGAGGAATTTTTTATTCGGCAGTCATGGACCAAATAAGAAGGGCTGTAACTGGAATGGCACACGAGGGTGCCCCCTTCTCAGAAATTTCCCTTTATTGAAATTCTGGTTTCTCTCAGTCTGAAGAAGAGAGTTGGGATTCTAGCTGAGCATGCAGTAATGTCTGTGCATTTGAAGAATGATGCGATCGCCGAAGAAAGGCCGTCGTAAAAACGAAAATCTGACAAATTTAATTGACATCTTCACAACTATTCCTCGTAAATACGCCTGACGCTTATCATTGGAATATTTGGAACGCCTGTGTTTCTATGAGACGCAAACTGAAAGTCAAAAGCTGAGTGGATATTTCAGCCTACATTCTGCAGCACGAAGGGAACGAGTGGCTGTTCGCGGATTTAAAAATTCGCGGTTGGATCAGCGAACTCAAAGCGTCAGCCTTTAGTCCTGCACGCGGCTTTGGCTTTTTTTACGTCGACATCGAACTAACTAAAGGCGAGTTACGAATGCTACGTTCAAGAGTTTCATACAAACTCTAACAGCTGTTAAGTGAATGTATGAGGAATGGAATGCATTTTATCGTTTTTAATAAATCATTCACTTGGTTGCAAACAGTGCTGTTTTGGTAAAGTTTTCTTCTCGGAAAAGATAATGATTGCCAACGAGAAAAGTAAAGAAAAACTTCTTATGACCAATAATTATACCAAAATTAGGAGATAAAGTGATTATGATAATAAAATGCCATGAAAGCAATTGAATTTTATACGTCCATTTCAGCATTCATTTATCTAAAGGTTATGTCAGTTGTTTTCAGAAGGTGAATACGAAATAGAGAATGTCATACTGAAAATCTTCGAAGCGATTGGAGTCATTAAACGGCAGAGACCGCAAAAGTGGCTGCATGACGAGTTGAAACAACTTAACGAGATTTTCTTCCGATTCAAGGTACTGTGTTATTATTTTTGCGACAAAATTTGCGCTTTTAATCGCGTTTCACCTCGAAAAAGAGTCCACTTAAGTTTTTGAAAGAATAACGTTCATCGATTTTATCTGCGACATTGCTTAGGAATACTTTTGTACGCTCGCTCAGATGTATGACATTGACAACAGCAAGAGAAACTATACTGTGATCACACGAGGGAACGAGTGGGGAGATTCGAGGAGATTGTAGTTTATTCAGAGACCGCAAAGGGACAATACGTCCCGGTTGGATAAGCGGGAAGGAATCAAACAAAAATCATATAAAAGTATGAAATCATGTACAAATACAGTCAACTGCTTTTATAACGTCGGTCAAGGGACCGGCCAAAGACCGACGTTATAAAGACAGCGACGTTATAGAGGCAGTTAGCCCTGTACAAAACATAGTACACGGGACCAGCCAAGGACCGACGTTATAAAGCTAGCGACGTTATAGAGCCAAACGTTATAAACGCAGTTGACAGTATGTGATCGTGATCGGTTGTCCTAAATGAAGCAAGAAATGTACATTGCGAGCTGACGCTGCAACAGTAACAAATAATTCTTGATTGAAGTCATTTCGAGTTGTCGTTTTATGATTTGATTAAATATTCACCTTCACTTGCGAGTACTGACGGTCTTACATCAGTCAGAAGTACTTTGATTACCATCGTTGCAGAGCAAAGAAAGACCAATGGGATTGGCGCAGGGCGCTTCAGTTGACATGCAGCATTTTCCAGTCGACGACGTTCTTTACTACAATACGCGCATGGATCAGTATCGTCCAGACTTGATTGAAATGGTTTTGAATTGGCTCGTCCCTGAAAATATGAACTATGAAGTCATATCGCGGCAGTTTCATGGTCAAGAAGGGAATCAAATTGAAAAGTGGTTCGGTACTGAGTACCAGAAAAAGAAAATCAATCCGGTATGATGGTTGGACGTAATGTGCCATTTCTATGGTGTACTTTGTTTCGTAAATTCTTTAAGACTAGCAGATATGACTCTACAGAAGCTAGTCAAAAGATTACTTAATCATTTTAAATTACTTGTTTCGCTCACGATACGAAATACTAATGTTAACCTACGAAGCTATTTCTCTGGTAACTCAAGTATGCTCTTGTTAGTTTATGTACCTTCCCCCGACTTTGGAGGTTTGCATAATATCGTAAGCATATTGCTATGATATTACAATGCCTGGAGTGTTACTGTGGGGCTCTTGTTGACGCACTATCCTGCTTGCATTAAGTGGGAACCCCGTTGTCCTCTAACACAAGCTTTTTGATCGATGCTCGAAACCTCGGCCTCACAAGTGTTACATTTGGCGCAAATACAGAATGCTGAAAAATAGCTATTCTTTATAAAAATTTAAATAATTTAATCAACGATTAAATAAATTAATAATGAATAAAATAAACTTGTTCAGCTATTCGCTTCTAAGCAAAACTAAACATTGTTTTAGAATTTTATGGCAGCATGTCGAAAAGCGTTGGATGTTGAATCTACCAACTTGATCCCGCCAAAAAAGAACGATTTCATTCCAACCAATTTTGAGCTGAAGCAAACAGAAGACGAAAGTAAATGGTATGTTCTTTTGGGTTTAATTTTAGAATGAATTTAGACGCTCTGCGATTAAACAAAGGTAAATGTCAAGGTGATTCTGCTAGCAGCTTTTTAAATGCACGATCAGATACTTATTTTGACAATAACTAAATGAGAAATTCTTTCAACCGAAAAATTACATATATTTTTCACGAAGCTTCCTCCTTGTCAAGGCAACCTTGTCATAACAATCGGCAAACTTTGACCTTTTTGATTTTAGCCCTACACAAACGTTGGAGGGCGAAAAATCGGGTCCGGTCAAACTTCACCTCTATAAGCGAATTACCGTTTTAACTATTTTCTTCCGTATCAACAAAAGCATCTACTAACCGTCCACTGAAAATACTTCTTTCAGCAAAATCCCATCTCTAATCCGCGACGACAACTTCACGCGGGTGTGGTTTCTGCAAGATCGCAAGTTCAACCGTCCGCGCTGTTGTACCTATTTCAAGTTTGGCTGCATTGGGCTCCTAACTGGCAACCCGACGAAGGAGGTCATTGCGAACATGTTCGTCAACTGTCTCTGCGACACCCTGCACGCTTACACATTCAACGCCTCCCAAACGGGCCTTCATTGCAAATTTTCTCTCGCACCGGACGCGAATGGTGTCACTTTGGAGGTAGGTATTTATGTGTTCTTGTATTTTCATTACTGCGGCCATCGCACTGCAGTCGAATTTTCGAGTATGTACTAATGAAGTAACGCGATTCTCTTCGACTGATTGCAAAGAATATTCGAAAAGATACAAATTATAGCGCGTCATAGTGCTTCATTTAATCTTGTTAAGGAAACTTGAAATGGTTTCTTATTGATCGTCTAATTACTTCTAAAATATTACTACTAATAACAATAATTGCTTTCCTGTTACCGACTAAAAAAATGTTCTACGATAATTCTTAGAATTGTTGGTGTAATTGACCTTTTCAGGTGTGGGGCTTTTGCGAAAAACAGCCAGAGTTTATTCGCATGTTGGTCAAATATTTTGCCAACTTTAAACCAGACCCAAAGCGCTTTGAAGAACTCAAAGATGAATACAGGCTCACCCTGAAGAATCACGAGTACGAGGAACCCCGGGAGCAAATGCCCTACTACAGCAACCGCTTATTGACAGAAGATCGCGTCTGGTTTCATGAACAACTAATTGATGTTATCCATGGTAGTGTTTGTTTGCTTCAGTTGCTTTGACATGGCGATTTAATTTCATACATCTATGATGTTTTGTTTAAACGGCGGTTCTAATGTCAAAACTGAATTTTCGAT
Organism: Plectus sambesii; assembly: GCA_002796945.1. Classification (NCBI taxonomy): domain Eukaryota; kingdom Metazoa; phylum Nematoda; class Chromadorea; order Plectida; family Plectidae; genus Plectus; species Plectus sambesii. Next base: position 7,096 of record NIUQ01004074.1, read on the forward strand.
TGCGTCCACTTTATGAGCGCAACCTTTACGATCCGATTAGAGATCGCACTGGTCCCGAGTCTAATCGCTCGAGTGGGGATATTCATGCGCACACAAACAGGAATACCGATTTTCGTTGTTACAATAACAAATTATTAAATGTAATATATAGTATTGCAGAAAGCTTTTCAGCATTATGTATGGACAATTATGGGCTATATCCGATGCATATTGTATAACTGTACTAGCCGCTTTCAGAAGTCACCATCGACACTGTCAACCAATTTATCAACGAGCTTTTGTCAGCGATTCACGTTGAAGCTTTAATTCATGGAAATGCTACGAAAGAGGTGAGCAAATCAAATTATTTACAGCGCATTTCAGCGAATTTTCAGGACGCCATTGCAATAGTCGATTCGGTAATGGAAATTCTCACATCAGCCCGTTCAATTCGTCCGCTCTTTGCCAGCGAGCTGAAGCTGCCACGGGAATATCGCATCGATGGTGGTAAGAGATGATTCATTGCTTAACTTCGCATAGCTTACAGTGAAAGTACTGTAGGGGTAGAAATATTGGGTGGTACTTAATTTGGGTGACTGATCGGTCTGACTCAGTGATAATTAAAAGAACTGATGACTGGACTGTATTGGGTGGTATTTAATATGGGTGGTCGGCCAGACCACCCAATTCACCCAAATTAAGTACCACCCAATAATTTATACCCCAACAGTAGTTTATATCGGCACTTGGCGGACTGGCCAAAGTTACCGGCATAAGCGAACTTTATTGTAGGGCAGCTTCACATAAATTTCAATAATTCTATATAAAAATCTTGACGGTACAACTTCTACTTACCCGGCGTTATTAGCGCAATAATTTTGATAAAAAGGAAAGCCCTATCTTCTCCTGTAAATTACCCTAATGTACATTCTTGCTATGATTTATTAATAAGCGAGTACCCACATTATAGTGTTGCGAAAAGGTATCTAAAATGTAATTTTAGGTCAAACGTATATTTTCGAAGCCGTCAACGAAACGCAGCCAAACTCGGCGGTCAAAATTTTGCTTCAAGCTGGAGCTGCAGAGGCTGATAACGTGGTTCTACTGCAACTGCTTAAGCAAATTTTCACAGAACCCATGTTCGACACTCTTCGCACCCATGAGCAACTTGGTCAGTGATGCGCTGCGATTTTTGTGTTTATGCAGCTGCACGATAATCTATTTTATTTACTTAACCCGCGTGACTGAACAGTTAATAGACGGTTTAAGTCAATCTGCGGTTAGGCTATCTGAAACCCTTTCAGTTATACCGAGTGGTTTTGTTCTAAAGCGAAAGAATCTGCGTGACTCAGCGTGCGAATGATATTCAAACATTAAATATTAGTGACGCTCATATCTCTTAAAATTCTACATTTAATGATGCTGCATCACACAGTTTTAATTGAACGTGGGTGTTGAGTAGGAGTAGTTGGTCTTATTAGGTCCGAGTGGTTTTGAAATTTGGGTAAATGTTTGCTAACTGAAAAAATTCCAACATGAAAAAACAAAGCTACACAAATTTAGCAAAATTTTCATGATACTGTCTTTGTGTATGCGTAAATTGTTGTATTGTATTTAGTTTGGAAGGGTTATCAAGGCCTTTTGGCATAGTTTTCATAATCTCCCAATGTCGCGATTGCCTCCACTTGTTTGACTTCCTGTTCCCTGCTCATTGGTTCCAACCATCACCTCTGGGATGATAGAACGTACAGTAGAGAAGAAATAACATATCCATTGTCATATATGCTTTAATTAATAATACTGTACATACGAGTATATTATATAATTATTGGACAAATGCCAATGTTTATTTCCGCCTGAAAATCGCAAACAGGCTTTTAATACTCCGACGCTATTTAGGTTACTTTGTTGCCTGCCAAATGCGTTGGTCGAATGGGACAATCGGATTAAAGCTAGTTGTGCAAGGAGAGCCCGACCCTACTTACCTTGAAGAACGCGTCGAAATTTGGCTGAACACAATGAGGGTAAGGAGAAAAGTGTTTCGCGTAGCAACTGGCAAAACGTATAAATTAACAAAAATATTTAGATCGCTCGGCTCTTGTTCAGTTTGTCGTTTCAAACGGTTGTCTGACACGATGCATGAATGAGAAGCGTTCGATAAATGCGACGGCCTTCATTTAATGAAATAGGGCTCAAAAAATTGAGCCATAAAAGGGAAATCCTTCTCCCCAAGAGAAAGCCTCACTTTAGCCCTCCTAGTCTGGGGAGGGTACTAGAGTATTTCTCGTAGAGTAACGGAAGTGATTTTTTGATTGCAGAGATTTTCAAAGCAGCCTTTGATTTTTAGTAAGCATTGGATAGATAGATTGCTGTCTGAAGCAGGAGAGGTGACACCTTCATGTTCATGCATTGTCTGCCACTTCAGAGTTCTTTTTCTGGGGATCCCGTAATGGATAAATTGTAATGCAAGACGCGTTTCCTTCGCTCTTATTTTACTATCATAATAATTTCCTTCTGTTTTAGGACAATATTGTACAAATGTCGGAAGAAGAATTCCAAACGCACATCGATTCGTTGTTAAGTGATAAATTGGAAGATTACAATCGACTAATCGAATTGGCTGATACTTTCTGGTCGGAAATCCTTGATCGCGAATACAACTTCAATCGACGTAATTACAATGCGATTTTCTCATTTTTCTTGTTAAAATACCATATTTTCTCAAATAAGTAACACTGGGTTTATCGTTTACAACAATTTTCGGATTTACTTGAGATTTATTCAATGAGGTATAATATTTCTTCTGACGATAGTCAGTTCCAGGGGGGTAATCTCATTCATACTTAGCATCTGATTGTTTCATTAAACAAGTTTACATCAACTTGTAGCAATGTTCTCATCAATTTTAAGCAGGGCACGGTATATTTTTTAGAGGAAAACGAGTGTGAGCACCTGCGGAAAGTGAAAAAGACCGACATCTTGAAGTACTTTGATCAAGTAATATCGATAAGTGCGCGAGAACGCAGAAAGATGGTGATTAAAATCTACTCGGAGAGCCATTGGCGATCCCGACAAGCTAATTTCTGTTCCAACTACGAAAAGATGACGGAACAAATTGGAGACGTTAGAATAACCGACGGGTTAAAAGTGAACAAGGTATTTGCTACTTTTCTTCACCTTAATGAATAGTTACTAAAGGAAGGCGTCGTTCGTTAAACTGTACTTATAATTTCTGCTTCAGTAATATCTATCTGGTGGCTTAATTGGGTAATGCTCTCTAAAAATAATTGCTCTTTATTCTACTATTTTTTGAACGTAAAAATGAAGAATCGATTATGGCAAAAAGCTGTAACTCGCCGCGTAACATGACGCCTTGAGAATTTAATTTAGGGTCCTTTTATTAATTGAAAAAATTTGAAAAATATTTGAACGCGTTGAAATGTCGCGTTGAACAATGCTTCCATTCAAACTGAGTTCTAAGCAATAATATATTTGCTGCATATCTTTAATGAAATATTACTTTCAGCCTCGTCTGATCACAGATGTGACAACGTTCAGAAATTCGCTCACATTGGACTGTCGGGTAAAACCGGCGATCGACATTCGATCCGCCGGCAAGCGATACTTGGGCAGTTACTCCAGCTTGAGTAGTATGTTGGAACAATCGGTCGATTCTAAATCGGCTGCAACGCTGACAGCTAATCGTTTAAGCGTGTGATAATATACTGTGATGCAGTGCTTGTATCAAGTTATATATATGTATTTTTTTAAATATTTGAATATATTAATTAATCAAAAGGAGTGTTGCCGGTAAATAAAGACTACTTTAAAGGCCTCTAGTTAAACTGCACGCGTCACTGTCGCTGACGGAACGACAGTATTGTGATCACTTGGCTATATTTTTCGTCGTTTATTGCGGATGTCAAGAAATGTTCGAGAAAAATAAACAAATAATTACAATTACGATAGCCAATTCCAAACAATTTCTTTGTAACAGAGTTCCAACCGCTACTTTCGCAGGGTTCCGGCAGGATCACATTTTTAATGTTTCATAACTCTTGGCAAGCGGCGGATCGTTGTCTGTAACGCGGCCTCATAAACGTGTACACCGCGAAGAATGAATTACGCTGTGCTTCATCAAAACGTATTGAATCGTAGAAATGTGAGCTGTTTTTCTCAGCCGTCAAAGAAAGCCCAAGTCAGAAGTCAGCCCATTTTACAGTCATTCGCTTCATTCCTTTAGTATTTCAATGGCTTTAGACTAATCATGCTCTCTTAGAAAAGTGTGCACGAAGTGACAGGCTCCAGTACGAGAGAGCTATGATCGTTTTCATAGAACATTTTCAATTACAATAATTAGGTAAAAACAGCTCCATCTCTTCTTTGCCAATTCCATATGTGCGTGTTTTGAAATTGTGGGAATTTATTGAGCTTGTTCAATATTTATTGTACACATACAATTCGAAAAAAATCCGCATTGAAATCAACAACTAATCCATAAAATCGATTTATCACTCCATTGAAATGCACACAAACACGCTATCAATATGCTTATGCATCAGATAAGTATATTATGCAAATTTTGGTCGCGGCGACGGGCGTCGGATCAATGAGGTGTTGGCAGATCAGTTTTCGCGGGAAATCAAGAAAATGAACGAGAGTAATCATCGACCAGACACGAGATTGTTCACAATGTGCTCAGCGAAAGCAAACAAAGATTACGATATCGTGTGCCATTCATTTCATGTGTAGGTAGTATGTACGGTATGTTCAATTTCAGTAGTAGTCGTAGACGTTGCCATTACGAATCGCACTGCACAAAATGCACGCAAAAATCATCGCCATCAGCTGTAATGATTTCATTTAAATATTCACTAATGTATGCAAAATACGAACACAAGTTTACATTTAAATACACTTCTAACAGCTTAGTATTTTTGAAAAGAAGTAATGATCTGAACTGAAATATATTTGTTAAAATTTACAAGTATCTTGTAAAATTCGGAAAAGTTAATGACAACATCGAAATTGTTAGTGTGAATTATTTGGGTAAATCAATCAGAAAATACCAATAATTTATATCATCATGAACTACAGAAAAAAACTTGGCTACATGAATAATGATAAAAAATAATTTTGAAATTTTTCTCCTTGGGATATGATACATGCAAGCTCTAGTCAGTATCGCAGCAGTCAAAAGATATTCCAGCATTTCAGGCGTTAAACAAAAGTCGATAAAATCTTTAAATTTTAGGCCCAAACGTTGAAGCTTTGAAGAGATCCCGAAAGGCTTTGGTTAATACAATGCTGCTGTGCATGCAAAATAAGATCAAGCATACACAATAATTTAAGTATTAGTAGCTGTCAGCAGTTGCTAGTCGGTTAGTAGTCAAGCGTCCGCCCGCTTTTAATTGACGAGCACAAGATGCAAGAAAATATCATCGCCAACAGCTGCAACAGAAGGCATTCTTTGATTTTTCTTCATGCAGGAATCAAATAATAACTTGTGGGGAAAGCATTAGTTCCGAGGTTAGTTTTTTGCTAGCAACTCAAGTTCCTATGCAAAGTTGGCGAGGTGCATCGGTGAAAATTCAATTAGAGCAGTCAGTTTTAACGGCTTCGTAGCCTTCATTCCCAAAACTATTTGCCAACTTTTATAAAATAAATTTTTAAAATTATATCTTAATCAATTCAAATTCTACTCTAATGTGTGTAAATTTTGATTTTAATACTGCGGGAGTTGGTTCTACGTCTCCTTGGACTCTGAGAATACTTCAAACGTTTTGGGATACGTGAAGCCGTTGTGAGAGAACTGATAATTTATCGATTTTCAATATTTCGCAATAATATTCAGAAGGCTGGAACTTGCATCAAGCAAATTGAACAGTTTAAGTTCATTACGCGAACGTTCTGATTTAAACTGTACAAAGTGGAGATCAAAAAATGTCTCACCTCGATCGCCAGAACAGAAACTGCGACGATTGCGACAACCAACAAATTCGACGATACAGCCTCAAAGAGCTTGTAAGCGCATCCCTAAAAGAAGTATTGTTAATTGGTTTTTTACTCTATCAAAAAGATAGCAGTTATCATAGTTGGATGGGTAAGGTATCAAAATTCTGAAGATTGATTCCTGAAATTCAAGGCCATCTGTTTAATATCGATATTTCTTTTCAGTAAAAGATTTGTGTTTTTGCCTGGCCCGAAATTGCATCCGAGTGCTCAGACGATTGGACTTAATTGTTCCTTCCCCTGCTTAGCGATCATGTCTACAGTCCGTAAGATACAGTCAACTGCCCCTTAAAGATATATTTTATTCATTAGTCCTCTTCGCTTGTAAAATTAAATTTAGAAACTAACTCTACTCTTTAACTGCCAGCTTAAAATTTTTGCCGTTTAATACATTAGCAGTTGATTGCAAAAAACTTACATTTCCGTTTACGCCAGGTTTGCAGTCGCATGAGTCAGGCGGTTTTGTCACAGTATACTCTGAGCATCCTCTTGCACCGCAACATTGCATCTAAAAATATATCAGTCGAATGAAAAGAGGTATTTAAGATCCTGCGAACAAATTACTTCGACGAAGCAGTTATTGGAGGCAAAAGTGGGGCGCGTTGACGGAATACATAGGGACGAGATCATTGGATATTTCCGACTACGCATCTCAAATGGTTTCTTTAGCCATTCAGCGGAGCGTTCTTAATGATATCTTGTTTGAGATTTTAAAAAGTAGCCTTATTATAATAGATATGGTACATTTTTGGTGTGGAAAATGAATATTATTAATCAAAGAAAAGTTAATGCAACTGCTCTTACCTGCTTGTGCAATGTATCCAGCTGACGTTTAATTTCCGCATTTTCATTGTAACGACTGGATAGCTCATCGCGATACCAATTGGCGAAATCTTCTTTTATCTTCAATTCAATTGAAATTATCAAAAAATTCTACCATGATACAAATTGATGCAATTAAAATTACGCAAAGTGAGCTGATTTGTCATTTGTGAGGAGCGCAGGAAAATTTATCAAACATTGCCCTAAACACGCTCGCAAAAGATATGTCAAATAGGCTTCACGCCAAAATTAGTCAGCATGTAAAAGTGCCAAGTTTCAAATGAGAATGCGTTAGATACCGACTATTTGAATGAGACAAAGTATGTACCGTATCTTTCTTGACGAAAATATAGACTCCTGCAGCAATTTCCAGGCAGAACAGCGCCAGCACGACAGAGAAAAACTGAAAAAAGTTGTTGAAAAATGACAATGAAGCTGTAATAAAAACACAAACTTTTATTAGTTCATTTGTGGTAAAACTCATCGCATAAGAATGTAAGGAGACTCTGACGATAGTTTCTTTATTTTTCTAGCTGCTTTAATTATATAATAAACGTTGGACTATTGCAAATTGGAAGTCTTCGCAGAAATTTTTCCGAATTAATTTTTTAAACACATTTTTAGCGCTTCAAGCAAACGGTAAAACGCTGCGGAAAAGATCAGTATATTCTGGTTCAATTAAAAATGACACACTGATTTGTGCGCGCTAACAGTATTAACTATAAAAAAGTATGATAATGTGAGAGTTGAAGTTATCACTGAACTGAAAATGTAACTGTTTATTGCGCAACGGACATAACAGAATAAATCTTGGATATATACCATCGCCTTAAGTGGTACCTATCCCTACGTTTCTGTCTGCGTTAAATAAAAATGGTACAATTTTTCTTATAATTACCTCTATCTCGAAAATCAGTTTTGCAGACTGCATAGATGAACGGTAACTTAACATAAAAAGCGGGAAGATTGCATGTAAAATCTTACCAATCCAAGTACGCAGATCTGTTCGCAGCAGGCGCCACAGCAGCCAAGAAAGCCTAACAGAAACAGGACGGCTCCAATGCCCGCCAGTACGTACAAAGCGACGTACATC
>NIUQ01004075.1:0-15049 GCA_002796945.1 Plectus sambesii
TCTCGGATCTGCGATAATGTTATGCTGCACCGTTTGCGCTAGACCTGCAGGAGATAGATTGGGCGCTTGTGGTAGCAGATTCCCACCGTAACTGCCAGAGTACGGTTCTGGCGCCTGATTTGAATACGGAAGTCCAATATAGCCGCCGTAATTGCTCGCCGAGTTGGAGAGTGCTGGAACCTCAGTTTGAAAAACTGAAGGGTTTGTGGGCGGAGCTGGAACCGGCGCCAGCGGCTGTTGATTGGTCGTGAATCTTTCTGGCGATTGCTGATTGGACCAGTTATTGACCGATGCTTGGTTCGAATAAGGATTCACTTCGGAGCCCGGCTGCGCCCGAACGCCGGCAGCTTGATTAGCCGAAATGAAACCGCTATTAGAGCTCTCTCTGTAGACGGGCGCGCCGCCCGCCTTGTAACCAATTAAGCTGTCAGTTTTACTTGATAAATATGCGCTATTGTCTGGTACTCTTGGGCGATTCGGCAAAGGCTCATCGGTCGTTGGCAGGAATCGAGTGAATGGATCGAAGATTGGGGGTGAATTGGGCGTTTGCGTCGTTCCATTTCTGATTGGCTGTTGGTCGCTCGGTTGCTCAGACAACGTCAGACTTTCTTTCTCATACAATGGCGCCGATTCATTCCCGTTCACATTTGAATGGCCGCTTTTCTTGTCCATCAACGAAATAGTGGACGCTTTAACGTTGATGGTTGTATGATATTTTCTCTTGCCAAATTGATTGTTATTTGTTTTGTTCGAGGTCGCATTGAGAGAACCGTACACTAAGAGAGGCGGTAATTCTGCAGAATCATTAGTTTGTGCTCCGAATTCGTCTTCTATAATTGGTGAGTTTGCTTGTGATTGAGGAGTACTTTCTTCATCATATACTGCAGTGTCGCCTTCCGCTCCCTCGTTAAGTGTGGTCGAAGTCTCGATCCAAAATGGTGTCGTTGGAGTGAGTGGAAAATTCGTGGTGCTTCTACTCAGATCATCCTCTCTACTGTCTTTCGTTGTCCACTGCGATTCTTCGTTTGCAAAGTTGTCCGGCGTGAAATTGGAATCACCAGTCTGGGGCGAGTCGGGAGGAAAGACGTCGCTAATTTCTGCCGTTAAACTAGTGACATCATTGACCTCTGAATCGGATTCAGTCGTCTCAGTCTCGTCAGTCGTAAATCGCCCGCTGCCGACGCCAATCAGTGGCGCCAGATTTGAAGCCTCTTCTTCTGTATTGTTGCTCTCGCTCACTGAATTTTCGACGGCCGCAACAGCGGCATTATTGTCCCCAAAATTAGCAAACGGCCACAGACTCGTTTTAACTTCTTCTGGGGTCATTGGAATAATAGTGACCTTTCCTCTGATGTTCGGCGCTTTCTTCGTTTTCTTCTTTTTCTCAGCTTCGGCCGGGTATTTTTCTTTTGAGGGTCGAAACATTTTAGCTGGTGCCAAATTGATTGGAAATGGCAGATTGACTTTCTCAAGATCTTCGGCGTTGTTTACGCCCAAACGCATTAGCTGCTTCTGAATAAGGGACTGCGGCAGAGGATAATCGACGACTGCAAAGCCCTAAAACATTAGAAGTTCTGCGAGAAATCTTTTGAGGTATGAGCTTGTAGATTTGAGAAAGTGATATTCATTACAAAGAGAGCGTAGCCTAATAAAATCTGTTCACTTATGCAATCATGGGCCTAAAAAAAGTGCGCGAAAACGAGATGAATGCAAGTCAAACAATCAGTGAAGATTAAGCAATTAGATCATATGTTACGATGCCGAAGAGGGTTGGACTAGGTGTGAGTTGGTGGTACCAGCATTTATTGGGGTATACAGGGGAGGGATAACAGTGGTGGCAGAGAGACGGGCAAGCGGACGTAATAACTGCGTGGGATACAGAACGAATAGCGTATTATATACAGGCCGTATTAAAGGGTAGTTGTGTGTACCTCGGGTGGCCCACGCGCGCGATTGGCATTTCATATCTAAGCAGCCNTGGTACCAGCATTTATTGGGGTATACAGGGGAGGGATAACAGTGGTGGCAGAGAGACGGGCAAGCGGACGTAATAACTGCGTGGGATACAGAACGAATAGCGTATTATATACAGGCCGTATTAAAGGGTAGTTGTGTGTACCTCGGGTGGCCCACGCGCGCGATTGGCATTTCATATCTAAGCAGCCATCAGCCATCGGAGGGGCAGAATGGCTGCTTAAACTTACAATAAGGCGAATGCACAACACATATTTCATGTAAGCAAAGGCTCGTTTATCGTAAAATTAATCTGTTTAGGATTTCCACTTCTTCAAAGTTACAAAGGTCATGATTCGTAATTATTCATTTGGAGCTCAAGGGAAATGCCGGATATTTCTTATGTTCCGAATCGTTTCGAACGACTTATTCAGTGCCACTGGCTCGTAGGCTCACATGGGCAATAGGGTCTGATATTACCAGACCTATGATAAGAGATAATCATCGGAAGTAGGAATGGATGTCTCGCGGAGGCCTTGATGAACGGGAGAGGATGCACATCTCAAATTTATGCTCGCTTCTGTTCGAGTCATTAATGGTTCCTTTACCTGATCGTTGATGTCTTCGTATTCGTAGGGAGAATCGCTAACGATTAGTTCGTTCAATGATTTTGGCGTCGGGAACGGTTCAACTGTCGACCTTATCGGTGATGCACTGGGAGGTAAAATTATAGAGTGGTCCTGAATATCTTGACGTCTCGGCACTTCTTTCGATCCCTGTGCCCCCGGTCCGACGTTGATGACGATTTCAGGCTTTTTCCCATTAAGGTCTAAATGGAGATTGTCGATATATGCAAAACACTGTCACTTCATAGAAGGAGTCATTTGCATAAAATTGAGGAGATCATAATTCTTACGATAAAAATTGCGGGAAGCGGGATGACTGGGCGCATGTCACGCTGTAGGGAGAATTCTTTACGCGCCTATTTTAATTAAAAGATCAAAAACGCTTCCCATAGATGTAGTTACAAAAGTTGGGATAGCAACAATTTTACGTAATTGGCTCCAAACGGAACTTTACCGCTCATAAAGTTATATCAGCGTATACAGCAGGCCTTTAAGCCTTCCCTAAATGTATCATTCCGCCTCAATCCGAGTACGATCAGCTACGCGCTAGCATTAAAGTAACATCAAAATATCAACGGTTACAGCTTGTCTTAGTCTGTTTGCCAGTGAAGCTCCTTGTCTATCGTTGAAGAAACAATTTGATGTCTAATTCTGTCGAAGAGATCTCTCCTAAACAACTTGTAGCTAAAAATGTAACCAACCAGCCATTCGTGCACCCCAAATGCTGGCGATTCCTGGAGGCAATAAGAGCTCTTCCGTGACTGTCTCCTTATTAGAACCAATTACAGCTGGCAAAAAAGCCATGAGCACCATCATCATTCTTGCTGCAAAGCCCAGCTCGTTCGTCATCATCATGCAAGAAGCTGAAACGACGATATCGATGTGCTGTGAATTTTGGAGAAATCTCATGCCTACCTCTATTCTATGCATCAAAGAGTTTTGCAGCACGTACAAAGCATACGATGAATCATCCGATGTCTCATGCATGCGGGAACCCTAAAAACAAATAGTAGCAGTCACTTTTTGACGGTTATCCTTTAAGATAGTTGCACAGAAGGTAACCACGGGAAAAATGCAAATTTCTTGCATTTGCAAACGGCATGAAGTGATAAAACGTGCTCGCCACGGAAAAGCGACTCTCCTGCGCTAGATAATATTCTAGTTTCTTTATTAATATAATTGAAAGTTAATTTTTCGCAATATTCTATGCGAAATGAACCAATCGCTCTTCTTCTATGTACTCAAGCCTGACTTAAAAACGCGCAAACTAATACACTACATTAGCTGAGAGATTTTTTCCTACCTCTTAAAACTGGCCACATTTCATCGGAGAATGAACAAAGTAGTAAGTTAGTCAAGTATTTTATCAAGGAATGAAAGGGTAAATAGTTGAAGAATATTTCTTTTGTCAAACTGAGCCTAGCTTTTACAAAAACTTTCACGTCCTATTGCTAATACAGTTTACAGATGTCAAGTAAGAGAGAGACTTTGTATTGAAATAAATACACAATGGTTCAAATGAGCCGAAGATAACAATCCAAAAGAGCTGAGAATAAATTGCTATATTCTTTACTCTTCTTTCTTTACGTCTTCGGTGCTGATTCCTTCAACTGGGCAAGTCGTGATACCCGCAAAATCGGCCACTCAAGTCGGCCCGGCCAGAGTAATATGATTGGCTGAATGAGGAAGCGACTGATCGAGTCAAGGGCGCGTTCGGCCAGGAAATGAGCGGCGGGCCGAACTGAAAAGCGAATATATGTGTCGAGTTGGGGTCACGGGCGGCGACGGCGGCGGCTGACGGCTCACTGCGAGCGATCGCATCGCCGCCGCCGCGAGCGAAAGATAGGGTCTTTTAACTCGCGACGGACAGTCTTCATCCGCCGGTTGGTTAAATCATCGTCGACTTTCGCAACCGATGCCGCCGCCCCGCCTTACTTTCCTCCGACGCCTGGAAGTCGATGACAAGTTGAACGCAGAAGATTGACTGACACTTTTTCGATGATCCGAGAGCGAAATAATGGCCATCTCCATCGATTCATCGTTGGCACGCATCGTTCGATAAAAAGGCAAATTATTTTTTGAGCGAGTGAGAGCGCCATTACGAAGAGATTTTGCAAATATTTGTTAACGAAAGAAGGCAGCAATATAAACGAATCGAGTGTGAACATAACAAGTTGTTTTCATGAACGAAGCAGCAGTGTATAGTGCACATGCGACTCTGCGATTTACACTTGAGTTTGTAATATACCGTTGTATTCATGCTAATCTTGAATTTGCACGATTGTCTGGTTCACGAGTCTGCACCTCAGCATTTAAGGGACTGCTTTCGCTCGCTAAGCGTTGCTGCTCACTCTGAACTTGTTACTTTGCTACTCTGAACTTGAACTTGCTTGCAATCTACCAAGTAAATAAGCAAAAGCGTTGAAAGCCGAGGAGAGGGAGGAGCTCACAGATGGTACTTGAGGACGCACATTTCCATTAGTGGGTAAAGAGAGTTCGTTAAGAGTGCGCAGACGTGCAACTCTCTGTGGGCCCTATTTCACAAACGCGCAACCTTGAGCAGGTTGCAACATTTCCATTTGACGTCGATGATGACGATCCTATTGCGTCGCCGACGCCGCGCGCCTTACTTTCCCTCGCTCGTTCGCCGCGCCTTATCCGGCAGGATGCACACGTCATTCACTCCTGACGCATGCCCCGTTGTTGGGGCCCCACTCAAGGTTGACCTATTTCGTTTGGCGTTCTTTTTTCGAATGCAATCTAAAGTAAGCGGTCATCTGCGTGTAATCGTTCTACACAAAGTGGGTTTCGGTTACTTTTTTAAAACTTAAAAATTATTTTTACGCTAATCAACGTAGCGCGCGTTCAGTTCGGCGTTTTCTGCAAATTGAACGATATCGATTGAAAAGTTTTGGCGCACGAGTCATAATGAGATTGATTGTGACAATTTTAAACTTTAAATTCATTAATCTTTATTCAAAGTGTACAGTATTGTTCGTTCCGACTCGTCAACGTGCCTGATAACGGTAAACAATGTTTGTATATGATTCTCAATACATGCTGTCTTTTGAAGGATCTCTATCAATGTATGCAATCCTCATCGCGCGATAGCACTCTCTCAGTGTAAAGTCGTATATTTATGACAGCTGTGCCTTGTGTTTCATGAAACGCGAAACAGTGTGAAAGCTATGAATATACCGATAACAACCGTGAGAATCAACAAATGCAAGTGCTGTCCAAAATGCACACAAAACTGAAGCAAAAAGGTGTATTTTGCCCGGTCTAAACTTTGTTTTCGTCCTTTGCCAATGCCTGATTAGTGTCCTTCACGTCAACACCATGAATAAGTATGCAAATTTTTCAGTCTATCACGAAATATCACTAATTTGCGGGACTCGCTCAGGAAAGGATGTATTTTGCCTCGTCCCACTACGTTTCCATCAACTTTCCGTTCACTGGTAGCGTCGTTCGAATACTATACACTTTTTACCTGAACATTGAACGTCAATAAATCTTGTGCACACTATTATGATTGACGATTGCGTACAAAAATTTATCGACTTCGCACCATAAGGCACCTACAATTCAACAAAAAGATCGACTGCGACTCGACCCGACCCACTGACCACGGCGCAGACAGCTGCATTGGAGAATATCGGCGCTCGGGCAAACGAGCGTAACGAAACAAGGTCAACACCAGCGAGGTTAGGAGGTTCATCGTTGAGAATTGCACACTGACAATGAGTTGCATGTACGTGCATGTAGGCGCGACTATTTATGACTCAAACGACAAACGGAAGGCAATGGAGTAAAGTCAGCGTCACGACCAGCCGCCTATTAAACAACGCGCCATGAGTAAAACAGAGAATTATTTACGTCCTCAGTGTGTACAAATAAATAGGAAGAATAGTCTCTACGGAAAGAATTTGCTTGTGCAATCTAATTTCCAGATGAATAGAGTTGATTAAGCTGACAGATGCAATATGGATATTGTACCAAGCAGTTCATACATACACTCCCTGTCACCTCAATTGGCCACTCTTGCATATATCATTTAGTCACCCTTGCATTCCATTTCGTCGCACTTGCATACAATTACAACGCAACTTTGACGAAACTGGATGCAAGGTTGACGAAATGATATGCAGCAGTGGCGAATAGAGGTGACAGGGAGTGTAAATATAAAATGAGTCTATCAGAATAACATTTTTTTCCAGTAACTGAAAGGCGTACGGTGTTCAGCCTTCTATTCTGTCAAGTATTTTAGTGTAGCCTTCAAAGGGTTTGCATTTCCTTTCGCCCATTTTTTTTGCATATTCAAAGTTTACATATAGAGATCTTCTACCAATCTTAATAGTGCACAACAATGACAGTTCCTCTGATTCATACGATATCTTTAATATCGGATATATTCATGTTCATAGCTGTGCCCATTTATTCAATGATCATCATCACTTTGTTCAAATATCGAAAAGACGACGACGCGTAGAAGTACCCTGTGTTTACTCTAATTATAAGCGTAGGAATTACTCACCCGACCAAATTCAAATCGTTTCGTGCGCTGACAGTGTGCTCTTTTGACATAGGTAAAAATAAACTATAGCTATGCAGCAAAATAATTAGAACGTCTGCAGGAAAGCGTTTTTGTGTTGTTTACGAACAAATCAAATTTGGATTGCCTGAAGATAACATTGGCTGACATTGAATGGCACTGACAATGAGTCATTTTCGTGGAGATCAGAGAAAGGTGCGACAACAAAAGTCGTTTAATAACACTCTAGAGTTCAGAATTATTGTAGAATAGTTGTTGACAATCTCTTCCTTTATATCGCGTTGAAAAACATTCTTGCAAACTCATGTTTAAAAGCTAAAACTGACTCTGGCTAAGCGCGAACCTCAAAGGCGCTATTGATAAGGTAAAAATATATATCCTCCCTCCATTAATCAGCACACTATTTAATATATGACATAACAGCTCAAAACAACCGCAGCTCTTCTTGAACCAAGTTTTGAACCTTATAATGATATGGCGGTGCTTGCTTCGTAGCGATAAACACGTCCTGCGGTGACTCTACTTGAAATAAGCTTTGAACCCTATTATGATTTGACAATGCCTGTTTCACAGCGACAAACACGTCGTGAGACGCTACATAAGGATCAGAAATACATATATGAAACTCCACAAAATGTGTCCCAGTAACAATAGTTCTTAACGACATCGCCGTGGTTATTCGTGAAGTTTGAGGCAAACAGTGTTCGAGGTCAAGGGCGTGAAGGCAGAGCTCATTATTCGAATAGTCAGCAAGAGTTACTTTTGGATAGTTGGAGGTCCCAAGGAAATTGGCCTTGCTGAGGTCAATGATAATTTGTGCTTTAGTGAAGCCGCAACAAGTCTATGAGCATTTTATTATCACGTCGCGAAAAATATATCCCATGTCTAATTTTTGTAAGTATATCAGGATTATAGTCAGGGGGATTGGGGTTATAATAAGGCAACATAACGTCAAAGCTTTTAGGGAATCAATAAGTGTATTTGAAACCCTGGAAATTATTTGTAATTGAAACGCAATTAGGTTCTGATTCGATTAGCGTGCAGTTTTTATTTCATGTAGTGTTCAATTCTTCTTGTAAAAAGACACTATGCTGCGTATATGTGAAGAGTTCATTACCTAAAATGAATTCATTGCCAATACGAATCAAGTTCTCACTATATTCACGATGTAAATCAAATCTGAAAAGAAATTTTCTAGATGAAGTCAAACTTTTCGCTTTCATTAGATGGGAATTGTGCCGTCGAATTGGCTCTTTTGCTTCAACAAGTTTTGTACTTTGTCGAAGGAATGTTGATGGCACTTTCCAACTTTCTTATCATCGCTGCCATTGCTGTTCATAAGCCTCTCCATCGACAAAAGGAATACGTTATTATTGCCGGTATGGAGTTCTTTATGGCCTTTTGAAGTTCGCAGATTTGAACGTAGAGGATATAGGTATAAAAGTCCCTATAGTATCCGTCTTTCATTAGGCCGTTGACCTAGATACTGCAGAGGGTAAAAGTTGGGGAAGGGCCGAAATTTTTGATTTCCCAAATAAAACCACTTCCGATTTTCTTAAAATAGAAACGGTCTTGGCGTTCTTGGTGTTTAATGCTGATCTGTATCTAGTTTGCCATTTTTCTTTCCCTAGTTCAAAATTATTCTCCTTACGATGATTAATAGTCTGAAAGAATCGCGGCACTCCACTGGAATTGCGACAGCAGAACGCTAGCTATTAGGAGTGAGACATCGGGATCCATCAAAATTGCAATTGCACAACTTCATTAATCATGCAAAGTTGGTGCTGAGACCTCTAAATATCTGTGCTTATTGGTGTCTTCTGTTTTCATGCACAGTAATCATTCCATAATATTCATACTTCTGCCGTTCAGCCTTAGCGTTTGGCGACATGATGCTTGGAGTCGGCACTATCGCGGCCGGAATCTATCGTGCTAGTGTCATCATAAAGGACGCTTCTGTCCCACCAGAATTCGCCACCGTCTCACTTTGGCATTGTCTGACTCAGTTCCATAGCATTCTCATCATCCCATCACGCCTGTTCAAAGTCGGCATGATGTTAGCTGTCAGCATCGATCGTCTTATTGTGGCCGTCATTCCGCTATAGTACTTTCAGTTACGCGAGTCTTACAGCTACACCCTAATTTCAATTTTTGCGCTCATTTCTGCACTTATGACAGGCACTGCCTATGTCACAAGTTATTATCACACTAATTCTTATACTTCAATTATTTGCGTGACCATTCTTTCATTCGATACAACTTTTAGTTTCGTCTTCAGCAACTTTTATCTTTTGTGCGTGACAGGCAGTGTGTGTATCTCTCTCACAGCAGTGTTAATTATTGTAAGAAAGTGGCGAAAGATAGCCGCAAGCCGAGCAGATCATATTCAGCAACACAACAGGCAAAAGCATCTCGTCAAAACAGTCGGTATCAGTTGTATGATAACATTTCTCTTATCTGTCGCTCCCTTCGTTATCCTGTATGTCAACGAGTTGCACCCTTTCTCTCAATATGCATCCGTTTTCATTGCGCCAATCAACTTTTCGTTATACAACGCAAATGCTGTGTTGAACGTGTTAGTTTACATCAAGCGACAGAAGGAAATTCGCATGGGTATTGCTTATCTGTTTAAACGGTTCAAACGCCAAATATTTTCGTTCTGCGATATGTGTGAAAGAAGAAACAGCGTTATACCAATCTAAGTGAAGTCTGTGTGATATTAGTTTTACAATATGAAGTCAAGTCAGTAATAAATATTGTTCACTCTTATACTTCAAAGCTTCAGTCATCGTTTAAGGTAAGAATTGGGATTTTGGGAAATTGCCTTCAAAGAGTTATTCATATTTTGAGATGGCTGCTATCCTCATATTCGACAATGGTTATTGGGAGATGGTTGAGACTTGGGAAAGAACACTAAAGTGTCAGTTATTACACAGTTTGATCCATAGGTGGGAAGCTAGCACTAGATGAAGAAAGATGCCCTTAAGGGGAGTTGATATTTGACGAATCCAATGGCATTTCAGTCCAATGAAGGCGCTCCTGAAAATATCACACGTGTGTATTATGATTCGTGTCAGGCGCCGTGGTAGAATTCTTTCAGTTACTCTTACTGATTGACCTGCATGAAAATGTGACGCATGTTTAAATATTTATACGCATTTTCACTTGTCCGCTAAGCTCTCAACGCCTTCATTTATGTAACGAGTCAGTGGTGACGCAGTCAAATAAATTTAGCGAACACAATATTGATTCTAAATATGGTTCATAAGCTCTGATCTGCGCTCTCGTGCATTGCGGAAGCTTTAATTTAGCGCTAAACCACGCTCACGAAAAGGTGATTATTTGTTTGTTAAAATCCGAATTCATGAGACTTGTCGTCTTCCTAGGCACTCATTAATCCCAAAGGGTATCAATCAGTGTGTGGCGTTGAAAAATCTCGTTTTGAATTCTTATTTATAAGCCTCTGCATTACAGGTAAGCACAAACACCTTAGACGCTAATTATTACTAAAAGCAATTGCCATTCGTTCAGTTTAACCACACCCAACTTTATAAAACGAACGACACAAAGAGCTCGATGCGGGCGCGACTTTTATAAGGCTGAGTTTTGAACCCCAAAAAGCAATTCTGTCAAAAGTTCGCGCGACAGCAATAAGAGTGTTTTGAGGTTGCTTTATACGAATCAAATGAAGGCGTTCGACGACTCCGTTAAATAAGTACAACTTACACTTCTGTAGTTTCTCAAAAATACAGCGATCCTTAAATATTTCTACCAGAAGTATTGTTCGGGCCACTGTTATTCAATTACAGTAATAGCATGCCGCTTACAGCTGCCAGTTTTAAAAAATACCTTGGGGGGCGAAGTATCAATAAATGCGGCTCCATTTTACAAAAGAGCAATTCCTTAATATTCAGGTAAGTAGTATAATATGCTGTAACTGTCATTAGTCATTAATATGTTCATTAAATAGTTTAAACAGCGTTATTCGCCAACTAAATGTTCAATTATTTTTCTTACTTTTATGGAACATACACGTATCTATAGTGCTCAAGTCTGTTAGACTGTTTTTACAGAGAAATCCTTTATCCTATTCCAGCAAGAAATAATAAAATCTAAAAATTAAGTTTTTTAGATGAAGTCGAATTCTTCGCTTACATCACAAGAAAATTCAGCGATCGAACCAGCTCTTTTGGTTCTACAAGTTTTGTATATAGTGGAAGGAACGACGATAGCATTTTCCAATTTCCTCATAGTCGCAGCGATCTGCATTCATAAACCTCTCCGTCAACAAAAGGAATTCATCATTGTAGCTGGTATGAAATAATCAATACTCTTTTAACGTTCAAAATTACGAATGAAGAGAATCTGCGTATACAAGTCCCTATAGTATCAGTTTTTGTGACTCATCTGTGCAACTCTAGCTGTGAGCGATGCGGGGAGGCGGGAGTCAGGAAGTCATTATGTTTCCTAAAGTTAACTGTGAATGTCAGTTTTAAATCATACGGCGTGTGCATCTATATTCTTTAGGCATGGCGTTCGGTGACATGATGCTCGGAGTTGGCATTATTACGGCAGGAATCTACCGATCTCAAGTGGTTACGTCGGCCTCTTCCAATCAATCGCAATTCATCAAAGTTTCACAGTGGTACTGTGTAACTCAATTTCACAGCATTATTATTATCCCATCACGTTTTTTCAAAGTCGGCATGATGTTGGCTGTCAGCATCGATCGTCTTATTGCAGCCATCATTCCACTTCAGTACTTAACATTTCAAAAGTTTTACAGCTATACCTTAATTTCTATTGTCACGCTCATTTCTGCGTTAATGACTGGCGCTGCTTATGTTGTCAATTATTATCAAACTAGTTCTTATACTTCAATTATTTGCGTGACCATTCTTTCATTCGATACAACTTTTAGTTTCGTCTTCAGCAACTTTTATCTTTTGTGCGTGACAGGCAGCGTGTGTATCTCTCTCACAGCAGTGTTAATTATTGTTAGAAAGGGGCGAAAGATAGCCGCAAGCCAAACAGATCATGTTCAGCAACAGAACAAACAAAATCATCTCATTAAAACAGTTGGAATCAGTTGTACAATGACGTTTTTATTTTGTATAATTCCTTTCGTTACCCTGTATGTGAATAAGTCGCACCCTTTCTCTAAACACGTCTCCGTTTTCATTGCACCCATTAATTTTCTACTATTCAATACAACTGTAGTGTGGAACGTGTTGATATACATCAAGCGACATCAAGAAATTCGCATGGGAATTAGTTATCTGTTTAAACGCAAAGTTCTCCCACCAAACTTTGTCGCTTTTTGATGAAGTATAGATAAGGTTGTTGAATGTTATGCCAAGTCAGCAAGTAAAGATATTTGAAATGGACTCCAATTAATGCTACGCATTGCTGAAGTTAAAGCCGCTGCTTCCGTCAACGCTAAATTCAGGAACTCTAATTTTTGGAGAGCGTTGAAAGTGGTTAATACTCTATCAGAAGTGAAACTTTTGCCCTGATCTTTCTTTCAAGCAGTCTCGCTTGATCGTGTTTCACTCATACGGTAGTTTTAGGAAAAATTTTAATAGAAAAATTCATAGAGTATATTTCGAAATATTTGAAATGAGACTCTGCAGTCCGAAAACAATATCCATGTTTAGATGATGCCAAAAGCGTTGGATAAAAGCATGTTTATGCTTTCCGACCGTCGGCTACCTTTAAACTAAAATATTAATCATTACTATCATATCTCAATTGTATAGAGAGTAAAAACTGGAACAAATAGAAAGTTTCGAGAAGCCATTAAAATATAGCAAAGTGTAGAGTTGAACAGTTCAGAATTTCTTTGTTCTAGAGTAGACAGCATTGCATCTCGAAAGGCAAAATGCATTCGCGCTCGTTTAGAATCGCACACGCTCAGATGACAGCATTATATGTCTTGTATAATTTTGCGCTTACAATCACAACACGCTGACTGTGAGCTGTGCAGTCAGACCCTTCAATACAGTTAAATCACTGTATATTTCTGCGATACTTGTGAATGCTGCATAATTATTTTCATCTACGCTACGCCGATCGTGCTTCTCTGGAGAGCACAGGTAGATATGGGGTACGGGGGAGTATGTTCACTACACAAACACCCATCTTGTCCCGATCGGTGTTCAACTCTGCCGGCAAGCGTGGGCGAGAAAGCGTCACAATCGATGCTAGTCATCATTACTTACTGGTACTATTTCAGGCATGGTTATTGCATCTCATTTGATCGAAATGTACATTTGTGTTAAAATTCACGGCTCTAAGGAGAGAATTAACTTGCACCGAATTATATGAAGAATCTCAAGAATAAATTAATCACACTGAGAGCTGGAGGTGTGCACAAACCCGTGAAACTGAACCCTCTGATCATTTCAATACAAAATTCAAGCTTTAATTAGCGTTTGAGAACAAAAACCTATTCAGTTATATAAACCTGTGTGGTCTTCAGGGAAAAGAACCCTTTCAGTTATAGAAATGTGTGTGGTCTACAAGGAGCTAGGAACATTTGCAGTAATATAATGCGGCGTTGAGAGAGCTATAGGAACTTGCGCTTCTATTTTCGTATTTAAGGCTGCTCCGTTTTATTGAGCAGCATTCTTAACATTCTATATCAGTTTCAAACAATGGCAATATCGCTGACTGAAACAGTATCCTTGATATCAGATATTTTCATGTTTTCAACCGTTCCCATATACATACTGATTATTGTCACTTTGATCAAATATCGTAACGACGAAATTCTGAAGCACTCTTTCTTTACTCTGATTATAAGCGTTGGCATCGCTGATATTGGAGCAATCTTTGTCATATTCTTCGGAAATAAACTAGCCGGTTACGGTTGGATCCCTGAGGTGTACATCTATCTGGGCCCTTTGGCTTCACGCTTAAACGCTATCTTCGGATTTTTCTTTGGCGGCGCGCAGGCGATTGGCGTTCTTTTAATTGGCATTAATCGCTTCACGGCATATCTCTTTCCTTTCACATACGAAAAGGTTGGGACATTTCACTAATTTAAATAGCAGTCTTTCTAAGATTTCGACCAAATTGCTTTCGTGCAGTCTTTAAATAACTTAAAGCTATACTTGGAAACAAGATTATTTCAGTTTGGGGGGAGAGAAACTAGGAATATCCCCGGAAATGTTAAGTAAAATTTAATGACTGACGAAAATGGCATTTGATGCTCAACCTTCTTCATTTGAGGTTCGGGGAGTATAGAGGAACATTGAAAGAGCGAGGTAGGGATGCTTAGTGAATTCCTGTGAAGTTTTACTGGAGGATGTATACAAACTTTTGGGCAATAAATATGTCATGTTTCACGTTAATCATTTGGTGATCTTAAATCTCGTCAAGAAAGGATACTTTTTTCCGGCTTTATATTGCACTCCTCGTGCGACAGGTAACGTAGAATTGCCGGTTTACGGAATTGCCACTGTTATTATCAAATAGTTTCTCATTAATTGTAACGTTTCATCTTGCAAAATTGATAATCAGTCTAATCACTTGAGCTCGAAGCGGGTTGCTACCACACGGATATGGTGTGATACATGTGCGATCCAACCTTTCTTAGTGTTGATGAAATGTAAGTAAACATACAGTAGCGTCCAAAAAAAATGGAGCAAGCATTTCTGGGCTTAATCTTTTTTAATTTGCCAATAATTTTCTTTGATGCACGGCTTTATTCATATTTGTTTTAAACCAAGTTTGTAGCATTTTTTCTCCTCTATCAGATGGTATCAATGGTTTTTCGTATCATTTCAGTTTGGCGCTGCTCTGCCCTCTTTCATGAGCACACACAACTTTTGCAAGCGTCCAAAAAAAATGGAGCAAACTTTTTCTGTATTGTTTTTTGTATTTTTTTGTTCAGTTTCGTGCCGATATTCAGCGT
>NIUQ01004076.1:0-15018 GCA_002796945.1 Plectus sambesii
TCAAGGAAGTCTATTTATTGGATGTCCTCCCAAGCAGGTGCTAATTTTCCCTCCATATTTTCACATTTCCATTGCTTCCCTTTCCTTTATAATACCTACTTACACTTTCTACGCAGTATTCAATGTTTTCTGTCAATTGGGTGAATCAACAGTAACCGTAACTATTAAGTTACTGTAACGTTAAAGGTTACCAACTTTGGATCGAAATTGCGGTATCTACAATGATTCTAATTTCAATTTTTATGGCACCATTGGATAGCCCAGAGTTAGAGGAGTAATCCTAGGGTAACTTTAGCTTAGGGCATCTGACCAAGTTCTTGCCGAAAAATTCGAAAAACTGAAAAGCGAAAAAATGCGGTCTACTCTTTCAATCATAACTTTCTTAGTTTTGCACCAATTTCAAAATTCTGGTCAGATTCAGATTGCTCGCAACATTTCCTATCGAATGGTATACAGAAATAAGGAATTTGACATTGTTACCATACTCGTCTGATCAAGTTTAAATTTCCCGCCATATCTCGACACGAAAATATTTTCGAAAAATTCTGATGCGTTTTTCGGAAATCCCGACTTAAACTACCCCTGATAAACAAATTTCATCAAAATCTGAGAACTTTTTGCTCATTGTGCCAAGGCTCTGAACAAAAAGCTCGATGCTTAGAGAAAGTCTCTCTTAAACCTTTGTTACTGAAACCGTGACGGTTTGACGAAAACGCACAGTATTATCAAAACTGAGGATACCGATAGGACGAGAATGAAAATATGTGAAAGTGATCGCTTGTAATACAATTCCTGGATGGCTATTGAACTATTGGTTGGTATTTAATTTGGACTAAGAGGGTAGTCCGGTCAACCAACCCTATTATCTACCACCTAATATTTTCTAGCCTCACAGTTTATGTAAAATGAGAGCGATAAAGTGAGATGCCGAAGTGCCATGTACATCGTGCTCCATTAATAGTGTCGAGAACTGAATATGCGACAGACCGCTCGCGGAATGTACAACTAACGTTACAATATTAAGAAAAACAGCAGCAAAATTGATGTATCACATACAGTGGCGGCCAAAAGTTTAGCCCAACTACGCGTGTAGTGAAATTTTCCCCAGTCAAACGCTTTTATCTTTCCTGATCGAAGATCTACCATTTCCAATATATGCATACGATGTCTTGGCCCAAATCTGGCACAAAAGTTTATTATAAAAATATTTCTTTTGCTTTTTTAATTTCACTTGCTTTTGCAGTTGTCGTTTTTTGACTGGCAAAAGTTTAGCCCAACTCACATTTTCTGAGGGAATGCAATGTAAATTTCGCAATTTCAACCGGAATTGATATTCCAAAACCTAATTGACGTTCAATACTTGGTGGGGCACCCTTTTGACGCAAGAACAGCAGCTCACCAGCGTGGCATGGCATCGACAAGATTTCCATACACGAATCGAGGAATGCTCTGCCATGTTCCTTCAATTCCAGTGTACAATTCGTCCCAATTTGAATATATTCTCTTCCTGATATCTCGCTCGATGTATTTCCAAAGGTGTTCAATCGAATTCAAGTCAGGAGACAGTGCTGGCCAGTCAAGTATAAGGGTTAGGAAAGAGGCTTTCCGTTTTTTGTCACTTAATTTGTCACTGTGTGTAACTCCGTGAAAATGCAACCGATTTGAGTGCGGGTTTTTGCATCTTGTAGAGCTCTGTTTTACGTAGATTCCCTTTTTTTAATCATAAAAATCCGATCACAATGACTCATTTTATGAACTTTCTACGATTCCACATTTTCGCGCGTTTATTGCACTGTTCTCGTCCATTTGCTCTAATTACGGTAAAAATGTGCGATAAACGAGCGAAAAAGTGGAATTTTGCATTTCCGTAGAAAGTTCATAAAATGAGTCATTGTGATCGGATTTTTATGATTAAAAAAAATAAATCTACCTTAAACAGAGCTCTACATGGTGCAACAACCCGTATTCACATTGGTTGCGTTTCCACGAAGTTATACACAGCGCAAAATTAAGTGATAAAAACACGAAAAGACTTCCTCCAACCTAATACTTGACTGGCCTGCATAGTCTCTGGACATGAATTCGATTGAACACCTTTAGGAATACATTGAGCGAGATATCAGGACGAAAAAATATTCAAACTGGAACAAATTGTACACTGGAATTGACGAAAATTAAAGGAACATCCCTCGATCTGTCTATGGAAATCTTGTCGATGCCATGCCACGCTGGTGAGCTGCTGTTCTTGCGTCAAAAGGGTGCCCCACCAAGTATTGAACGTCAATTAGGTTTTGGAATATCAATTCCGGTTGAAATTGCGAAATTTACATTGCATTCCCTCAGAAAATGTGAGTTGGGCTAAACTTTTGCCGGTCAAAAAGCGACTATTGCAAAAGCAAGCCAAATTAAAAAAGTAAAAGAAATATTTTTATAAAAAACTTTTGTGCCAGATTTGGGCCGAGACTTCGTATGCTTATATTGGAAATGGTAGATCTTCATTCAGGACAGATGAAAGCGTTTGACTGGGGAAAATTTCACTACACGCGTATTTGGGCTAAACTTTTGGCCGCCACTGTACTTTCCCTTCCATGAATATGTCGTATGCCTTGGAGCGACCCTATGTTAAACCCGACTGCGTCGCACTACAGGTCGCTTCAAGGGCTTGTAACTTGGAGTGACCTACGTCATAGAACTGTAGTGCGACGCAGCCGGTCGCTCCAAGGCATACGACAAATATTTCTATTTCGCTTTGTCCGTCTCCCTGTCATAGTCATGCTGATAGCAGAGTGAGATTTTCGTCGTACCGTCGTGATGGTTAGGCGATGTCGCAGGACGCAGGTGTTTTATAACATATGCATAATGTAAACGGTGATGTTATAGCTATTTCTTGTCTTTCTGAAACACTTGCTGCGCTGTGCCTCACCATCTCACGATAACCTCCATCATAAAGCTCATTCCATATGGTTCATGAAACGGCATATCTCGAGTAAATGTCCGATAAATAGCTCTGCAGGCAGAGCGTTCCAAAATTACCGAGGCGTTCGCCACAACCCGAGAGCTGGGCAGAACTTAGAAAGTACCTCAATACGTTGGGTAAAAACCGACGATGACGCGAAATTTCCTGACCAATCAACCGAGAGCGGCGCAAGAGCGACGGGTTAGTGCATCGCGTGGGCAACCTCGGTCGGCGGCTCGGCGGACGACGCGCGCCACGCGATGTGACGCGAGGCAACGCGTTCGAACGGATCGATAGCGTGGGTTTCGCGTGCGCATACAGCCACGCAAATTGCGGAGATGCGTAAGCGGACGGGTGAAGAGGCCCTAATCACTCTGACCTTTTGAGTTAATGACATTCCAGCGACAGGAGCAGTATTATTAGAAATATTTGAAACGCACAAAAACGTCATGGAACAGAACATAGTGGAGCAAGCGGTATTACGATATGAAAAGGAAACTTTTCTGCGTGATGTTCATGCGCAAATTTATTGTAGATTTTGAAATTTATCTATCTTCTAGCACAATTTGCAAACAAAGGTTCATCATAGTGATGTTTCACTAAGTGTCAGGAATTCGAGATAGAAAATGGTAACTGATCATACAGCTTTGAGCATTGAGTCAAATGAGAATAATCATGGGACGATTTGCCGGCTAATGCGCAATTGTGAGGCACAAAGGACTGTAGTAACATCATGGTGGTTTTGAGTTCACGTGTGGTGGAAATTTCCACACAAGGGGAGTTCTTTGCTAATTTGAGATCATTGCCCAAAAATGTTCTGGCAGCGATGGAAACAGATGGTGGATGGGGCGCCGCCACGCCACAGGCGACAGCGACAAAGTTGGCGCAAAGGGGTGTCACGGGCCATCTGGCGGACGGTAGACGCGACACAAATAGCAAGTCCAACCGGAATGTGCGCGAGAGCCGGTGACAGGTTGATTAATGGGCAGGTGACCCGCACGCCGTCCCGATGAGATAGCATCAGTCGCCACCAGACAGACCTGAGGGACTTGACCCACCGCATCGGGGATGTCTACCATATTGACAATATCAATCTTTAGCACTGATATGCACTGGACTGCTAAATTTCAGCAATATCTGAAAAATCTCTTTTATCTTCTTGCTGTGATAATTATTGTAAAAACATATTCTATTCGATTTCTCTTGTTGAGGCAAACAAATAGAAAAAAATTACCACCTTAGCGCATTTCTATATGCATCTTGTCTAAAGAAAAGTGCCTAAAAGTTTAGTCCAACTCATACTTTTTGAAAGAATGCAACGAAAATAACACAATTTCAACAGGAATATTTATTCCAAATCCTAATTGACATTTAATACTTGATGGAATACCCTTTTGACTAAAGAACAGCAGCACGCTGGCGTGGCATGGAATCGACAAGATTTTCATACATGGAGTGAGAAATGTTCTGCCAAGCTTCTTCAATTTCAGTTTTTCGTAGACATTCGTGAGGTATCCCGTCGCTCTAAGTTAAATGTACGATAGTGAGATGTTTCCCTGGCATAGTGGAATTTTTCCATTTAGTGCGTTTTCCCTTGAAAGTGCAGTTGAGTCTCGAGGCACTGACGTTTTTCCGTTTAGCCGTTTGGCGCGAATGGCTGCTTGTCTGCGTTTGACCATCTTC
The DNA here is from genome assembly GCA_002796945.1 of Plectus sambesii. NCBI lineage: Eukaryota > Metazoa > Nematoda > Chromadorea > Plectida > Plectidae > Plectus > Plectus sambesii. The sequence goes on from NIUQ01004076.1 coordinate 4,640, forward strand.
ATAATGTAGACCAATATCCCAACGAGGGTTCCTATTAACATCCCAACTACCATGCTGCCTGAAAGCGATGACATTATCCATTATTTCGACTGCATACAATATTACAAATATCATACATCAGAAGTAGAAAGATACGTCGATTCGCGACCGCACTTCGTTGCTTATTGCTGCCTTAACGAGCCCTCCAAAGAGTGCCCGGATATTACACACAACCTACAGTAAGTCTTTCTTGTCCAGCGCTAATTGCAGCGAGTCATTTAAACATCCATGTCATTTGCCTAATTCTGATCAGTTATATAAAGTTGAAAGAATACGCGATACGTTAGTCAAAAAGTAAATGGCCAAGAGCGGAGCCTATGAGGCATTATAATCAGATCGAAAGACAAGATGGAATAAAATAATAATGCAATCAACGCGCTGTAATAATAACTTGCTGCATTCTCACTATTCAAGAAACTTCTTTTGTTGGGGTGTGAGTTCCGCCAACGCCTTATAACATCGTATCAGTGGTATGATATGGAGTTAACTTTTCTCAGGTCTCAGTGACTGAGTAAAAAGTGAAATGAGGCCGTGGTGAGGATGCGCACCGTGCAATACCGCAAGTCGTTTGAGGTCGAAACACAACTTTCCAGACAAAACAGCTAAATGTCGAAGAGGGGGGGGGGGAGACGCAGTGGTATACATGTTCGATCTGAACAATTCCAATGACTCACCAAAGTACGAAGAGTTAGAGAAATTTGGGTCGACGACCGCCTCTCTGAGTATCGAGAACTGCGAGAAGCCATACATATTTAGCGAAATGACAGCCAACGCGTAGCTCTCTCCCGATTTCAGTCCCTCCAACACCACCGAATCCGTCTTCGTCAATACCTGAAGGACCAATCACTTAACTTCTATGCATCCAATGCGCCTCCTACCATTTCGTATTTGGCGTTGGCATCATTAAGCGGTTTGTAGTAGACGGCGTACTGATCGATTTCTTCGCTATTCTTCGGCTTTGTCCAATGAACCTTCAACGCCGTCGGTCCCATCGTATCCGCGTGTACGGTGCCAGGCGGGCTCGGTAACACCGCTAAAAACACTTTTCATCAAGTGAAGAACAGAAAAGTTCGCTGACAACAATATTGGACGATACAGTCGTTCAAATCGAAAAGAGATCGGCAAAAAATTCTTAACCTTTGGCTAAAATTATTAATTTTCACGGTCCGCAGGATATACTAATCCGTGCGGGCCGCGCAAAATGGTGCTTTTTCGCCACACGTTAGAAATCTTGTGCACAAGTCTCGCTTCAGTTTGGGAGACTAAGGCTAAATTGATTAATGTCTCGGTTAATTAACTGACTAATATTGTGGATACCAAGTTGGCGAAAGCGAAACTACGCTAACAAAATGATGATATTTTGTATTAATATATGCTGGAGAATGGCCCTGAATAATCAAGTTAGCATAGCCTACTCGGACTCTCGGGTCTAGCCAGACTGTAAGCTAGTAATAACACAATGGAAGAGTAGACTAACCGTGCGATTTCATGAAGCATTCTAGGACGGTTTGGGCGAATTTACTGCACTGACTGATATCGAGGTGCTGCTTAGGCTGATCAGAGTCGTCGATCGAGCGATCGCAGAATGGCAGACACTCTTTCGTGACCCCATTGGCAGCGCAGCAGTCGGTGTGATCGATGCCATCCTTGGCGCAGTAAAGGAGCTTCGGCGTCTCCTGCTCGCATCCATTTGTGGGCTTGACCAGATTCGGGTCCAGCGTATAGTTGCACGGCGAGCGGCATTGCTCCAGCACCTTGTGCTCCAGACAGCAGTTCATGACGAAGTCGGGTGTCAACGGCAGGGCCATATTCAGCTGCACTTCGATGCTCATCTCCCTTTGTGCGCCCGCGCTCGTCGACGCAGTGCAGAAATATGTTCCCGCTCGACCCGTCGTATTCGCGATCTGCAATCGCCACTTAGTCCATTAACAACCGCTGAGAATTTTGTCGTGGGGTGCGGTCGGACCAGTGATACAGTAGGGTGATATTCGTGATATCTTACTCGCTCTCGTTCCCTGTTATACGACCGCTCGTATCGGTTTAAATTTTTGCCTTAAACTCCAAAATATTTCTTTCCAACTAACTCACCAGAAGGACGGACTCGAATCCGAGATCGGACTCCAAGCGCCGCATCACCGGATCGGTGACGGGCTGTTGGGCGTTCGAATCACCGGGGGGACGGAAGCTCCAGGTCACTGTTGGCTGGGGGTATCCGCGCACGAGGCAGACGAGCTGCAAGCTCATGTCTTTGAACGCGTGAATCGTCGGCTTCTCCACATGCACCTCTGGCCCGACTAAACGTCCATCCATTAAACAATCAATTATGAAATACGAACAAATGATACAGTACATTGAACTCTGATACGGGTCTCGGCGCGATTCTGGTGGCCATTCGCTTTGCTAACGAAGCAAATGACGGCCTCATTGACGAGCTTCGCAGAGACTGTGAGCAGCATTGTGGCCCTGTCGCTGCCTGGATCGCTATTCGCCTTCAATAAACTCACTGCGATTGTGCACATGGATATCTGCGGGACGAACGTACAACATTCTCTCCGCCGACAATCTCGACGTTGACATTTTTTGCATCGGGCCCATTCGCCTTGCAAGTGATGAACACCCTCAGGCCGTACGCGTACACGGTGCCAGGTTGCAACGGCGGCTCGATTGTCAGCGTCGGCTCCGGCATGCCCAGCGAGTCTACAAACATATTAAATAAGTATTATTTTCATGAAAATGTTTAGCACACTTGAACATCTTATGACTCAGAATGAACATGATTTGTATACTCTGAAATCTGCACCATCATGAGATGGAAGCATTCTCAACTTTTGACTAAAATACTAAACAGACGATTATCGAGTAAATTATCATTTGTTAAGAAACAGAGATCGAAGAAGATTCTCAGAAGAAGTTTTCCTAAGCGCTACAACTTCTCTCGTCTCCCCCGGCTTCCAACTAGCGTGTGCGAATGAAACATAAACTGAATCATTGTACTACTACTGCATCATAATAAACATATTATGTCAGCAGCGTTCGTACAAAAAAGGCTAACATACGAAAAGACCGGCAGAGAGTAAGTTATCCGCACTCCGCGGGGGCAAAAAGCAAAGGCAAGTTAATGAGCGCACGAGCGTACCGGGTGTCATGAATACGCTGATAATCTCTGAGGCGGCGCTCTCCAGACCGCTACCGCTATCGATGACCGACGCATAGATATCGTAGACAGTGTTCTCTGTCAAACCTTCTAGCCGTGCCCACATATCTTCTGTTTTCAACTGCAACCAATATTAGGTCTTCGACATTGCTTATCAACGCTCACTATGCACGTTAGCACGCTCAAAAAGTTCTGCTGCATTAAAAAATTCAGCAATCAATACTGTAATCGCAGCTTCGGCTGATTTAGAAAAGACTAATTTTATTGCGCACTCGTCGCATTCGCTCAATTACAATAATACATATTAATAGCTTAAATGTATCAATATATTTTCTTACAAAACAAATGGCTAAATAGTTTGAATAGTAATAAAAACCGTAATAGCTTAAACACCGAAAAGTAACTTTTTTAGTGTTATGAGCAAGAGAGTAATGGCTGCATATGGGATTGATAACTAATTATAGTATGGCGAACCGTACCACTTCGGATCGGATGCGAGAAGTAGTGCTATCGGCAGGCTGCACAGGCCCGTATTGTACTTTGTAGGTTGGTTTAGTTATGATGCGGCCATCGAGGGTCAAATGCGAGAAGCTCCATGTGACGTTCAGACTGCTGCCGTTGTTCCACACGACGCGCACCGAATGAGGTGGGGACGGCTTGCCCGGCGACGTGTCCGCTAAAATCCACTCTTTTATCAACCACACCTGCTAATTTTAGCTGCTAATAATCCTCACTATTGCCCACTGCTGGAGAGTCGAACGTGGTGTTGAACGTGGGGATACTCGAGCCATGGTTGTTCCACGTGACCACATTCGCGACATATTTCCTCGACGGTTCCACATTGAAATTGATCGTGTTACCCGTGACATTTTTCTGCAAAAATCGCGCAGGTGACAATCAAGTTGAAAAGCCGAGTAAGCGACGATGGAAGACTGTAATGGAATACCTCAACATCTACAGTTGCAGTAGTGCACACTGTTAGCAAATAAGCAGCCGCCAGTGCAATGCAAAGGCAATACGATGCGACCATGATTGATTGCATTTTGCGCGCGCTGAGAGTAGAATCAGCGCGGAAAAAGAATATTGAACGTAGAAGGGGACATCATGATGGATGGCGGCTTTCATCAGCGGCGATCGAATGCACAAGAGTGCGCCGCATCATTCCGCCGGACAATTAAGAAGAAGCAAAAGAAGACGGAGGTTGCGGTAGAAGAAAGGAAGATGGGAGGATGGCGGTGGAGCGAGACAGTGGGTGGGCGCGCGCAGCAAGCGGCGGGTAGAGGGAACAAAGAGCGTTGCAGTGTGGGGAGAGTACCGTCAAGCGGGTGTCGCGGTGCGGCGCTCGTCTCGGCACTCGACGCGCAGCTAGGCGGGGGGAGGCGGGCGGTCGCTCGTCGCACAGCGCTCGCAACGCGTCTCCACGCAATCCCCGCTGATCGATGGCTGATCGCGCACAATGAGCTACAGTCTTCTTTCATCGCGCACGCCCTTCCGCCAGAGTCGCGGCTAACTAGACACAAAGCATAAACTTGTTGTCGGCGACCGCCCGTAAGATTACAATGCTGCTATGAGAAGAACTCTCTAATAAGCTCCGCTCTCTTGCGCTCTCATCAGCCTACACTTCGTGTCACTGTGATCCGGTGTCCTATTGCTTCCTTCAGTTGATTTTGTACTTAATCCAGCGCTAAATTATGATAAAAGTCGAATAGAAGAGAATGCAGGATAAGTTTAAAAATGGATCCTTTTATCATTTTTATATCCAAATAGTTCAAGTTTTATAGCAAAGTTCGGCGAAAATTATTAAGTTGTTTCAAATGCAGGTTCGACTGTGCATCCTCACAGTACGACTCTAACCAAAAGTCTCAATATGAGGATTTTTCTCAAAGTAAACGCTCGCGCGTTCCGACATTTCAACCGACCTCTTCGACGAATACGCCCATTATGAACTGTTGAACTTGATAACGAACGACTTTAGTGGACAGGCGAATGTTCGTTCAGTTGCTGCACTTGCAGCCTTCGTCTCTCGTATGATATTCGACAGTGCGATGGCGCCCAAGGCTATTTGCTGCCCGACGCTGCGACTGGCGGGTGCTTGTAGCTCAGATTAGGCTAACCACTGCTGCGCGTACACCAAGAACGTTCGGCTGCGTACGCGCCGTGCGAGGACGGCTGCTACCTGGCGAACGCTTAGTAGTCCCCCGCTGCTTAAATATGCAAGATGAATAGTTGTAAACGACTAAAATATTTTAAGTACTAGAATAAAGCGAGAAAAGCTCTTGACTTAAACATAGAGCCAAGGCCGAAGACTGTCGTGTTCGAAGATTTGAAGAGGCGTCATTCCGAGGTCTAACATTTGACTTATAGGAACGAGGTCATCGTGAATAAAGGGCGTCATTGAAGTTTCAGAGAGTACAAGGGAAAGGAATGCTAAGATACGCAGCACAATTCAATGAAAATACAAAAGTTCCACGTGTAAAAGGCTACAGTATCATGATCTACGGCTTGAGACTCACATAAAAATTTTAGCGCGCTTGTAAGATGGAGACATCTTATGACTCCTCTCAGGGCGTCGAAAAATAGAGGTCCATGTATAAACAAAGTCTTTTGGGGTAACAAACTCGACATGCCCTAGTATCTGAAAGTGAAAAGATTATTTCGATAATTGCTTTTATTGCCGAGATCTACCGTCTCACACTTAAGAATTTTTTTCGACTTAAAATGTGTTTTCAGAATATCTCACAATGAAGTTGTGCCCAGTAATAACTCAATATTGTAAAAGATTCACAAAAGTGGCCAGAAGAGCCTTGCCGAGTCTGAAGCCACTAGGATGCAAATCAATTGAGTTACAAGGAGTCAAAATCGACCCAAAAAGAGGTGCTGTTCAATTGTGTTTTGGGGTTATTGTAGCCGTCCCCCTAAAACAATTCAAACGCCCCCGCGCATTTTTGAAACTTTAGGTCAAGCCTTATCGAATGAGACCGAGGTCGTCAAAATCCGTTCACTATGCGCAATTTAGCAAGCTAAGATATTTTTTTTGAGCCACCGTGTACTATAATATATATTGTCACGCCCAATCAGGTTTTATTTAAACTGAATTTCTGCACAAAACATCAAGAAAACATTACATAATAACAATTAAAGCACACAGAAAATTTCATAGATATAATACTTGAACTGATACTGACACTGATACTGATAAAAAAGTTCGAATAAGAACTCATCTATAATTAAAACTGCCTCATCAATTTTCATTTGATATTGAACTGTTGCGTACAGTTTTCAAGATCCATTTCAGCGCGGCGTGTAATAGCTCGGCAACAATAATTACGTCGAAGCCGAACCAAATACCAAGAATTCCACCCATACCTGCTATGAAACTCCAAAACGACCACAAATACTCTTCCGTATAAACGGGATACTCGAAGGACATGACAGTCAGTACGTATTCTGCTGTTGACGAAGTGAATACTTGCGTGACTCGGTCGTCGAATTGGAACGGAGCTTCTATTTTGGAATACTGCAAGTAGTAACATTCAGGTAGACATGCTTTCGAACACAACGACGGGATCGCAGTATCAAAGTTGGGGAGACACGATTTAAGTTGCTTCCAGGAGCTAACTCTGAAAAAAGCAATTACATTTTATCAATTCTTTTCGAAGCTCATCATGGCCGAAAGATTGATCTTTAACATACTTTTCTCGTAACTCTCGCAGCGGTTGCAGAATCGAAGTCGACGCCGGCATGCAATTGCACTGTTTTTCCATTGCTTTCAGATGACAGCGCACTTTGCATTCTTCCAAGGTTATCGTCTTTGAACATCTCATAACGCCTTCCAATTCTGATAGCCTTTCAATAACAGTCCGAATTGAAAGCTGTGTGTTCACGAATTGGAGAATTTCTACCGAGAACGGCAGTTGACCGCCAGCAATTTCACCAATATCTCGGCCGGGGATATCGAGTGTTATTTTGTCGACAGGGCCAGCTTTTTCGCAGGAATATCCATTGCAATGAAAGCGAACGGAGGGTATGCGACTGCTATCAATTCGAATACGAATGTATTCTTTTACTGAATTAAATGGGTAGCTGTTGAGTGGCAGTCGATAGCAAACGTGCGTTTCGGATACGAACGTCATTTCCTTGACGCTCAGTATGTTCTCTACTAATTTTCCATTTATTTCGTCGAATTTCGAGGCATTTATCTCATATATTCTGCGCAGTTCTAGATCAAATTTCGTGAACAGCTCATGTACTGAAATACCGAGTTCCTCGAGCTTGTCTCCAAATGCGTCTGTTGCATTCACAAAAGAGTCCATGCCAGTTGCGTTGAAGGATTTCCAAACAGACTTTGGATCAATCATATCAGCAGCTTTGTAGCTCTCGGTGAGTACCAAAAGTTGATGCGCTATTTGCAATAAAGGAAATGGCCATCGAGTATCCGCTGCTAACAGTAAATCTTTTGTCATGTTTGGCGCTATAACGTTCACAAATTTCAAGTTTTTTCTTTCGTCCTGCTCAAAGATATTTTGGTCATTTTCAGAGAGCTCGAAATTGAGCAACGGTACACAAATTGTCGCATCCGGTAATGTGATGGATTGGTTTTGCATCAGATTGTAAGTGAATGTAGACGGCCTTTCAAAGTACTCTCTCGAGAATGCTATAGTCATAATCAGCGTCAATATAAAGCTTGATAAATAAAGAATGCTCCCAAATAAGAGTTCAAAGAGTTTTTTTAGCATGAATGGACACGGTATTTTGGTAGCATCAGTTGATGCAATCTTTGTGATTAACGAATTAACTTTATTGTAGTAATTTTTGTCTCCTTGGTCGCGCTTTATGATTTTTGACAGCTGCTGTGTTCCCTGAAAATTATTTTTGTCAACAAAAATTGCAAAATGAAACGCACTTAATTCAATATAAAACTTTATGTAGTCGATCTCTACAGACGCTTAAAAATTTTGAAGCTATGTTTTGTGGACGACCGCGGTGAAACTTTTTGGGGCCTCGAACGCCTAGAGAGGTGGGCGCTGCTTCATCTACGTTATCTATAGTCCTTTCACTCCAATATCCCTTTTTGAGGAAATGAGCTTTTTTTATTATGGCAAAATGAAGTTGATCAGGATGGAATTATCGAACAAAGCAGGTATGAATGAGTAGAATAATTCTAGTTTGAGAATTGAGATAGAATCTATTTTTCAAGAATAATAAATCATCAGACCTGAACATGTTTTCGCCTCAAGTAAACGTCAAGTAGTAGCATAGTGGGCCTGAAAATGATTCCTAAAAGATAAGCGGCATCCAAGCCAAGCCAAAAGCCAAGGACTCCTCCAAGGGCCGCCAAAAACTTGAAGGTAGTCCATACTAAAGTCTCGTCGATAAAGAGGTAAGCAAAATCTCTGAACTGAACAATAAATTCAATATCACTGTAATTGTCGCTATATTTCGAATTTGAACTTAATGCAAAATAAGGACGATTACATGCAGTCCACTTGCATAGGTTTTTGCATTCGCTCTTCCAATTTGTTTTGAAAAACGTGCTCATACAGGCACTGTAACGATCCCATGAACAGTCCGAGTTGTTCAGCAGAGCGTCAGTCGTGTATAACACACCATCAATACAAGGGCAGTTCATTTCAAGCGACTGATAGAAGCACTCCTTAACACATACCATTCGCAGCTTTTCGTCTGAACATCGTGTGTTGCCGTTAATTGTTGGCAGTTGGCGACGAATGCTTTCGTACGTGAACGAAACTTCGACTTGCTTTGCCTCATTCTCGTAAATATGAACGTCAGCCTCCAACTGAAATGCTTCCTTTGATTCAAATGTCAAGAAAGTTTTCATTCCGGTAATATTTGATAGATGTATTTTCAGTTTATGATTGATGTTGAGAAAATGATATTTGTCAAGTGGTAGATGATAGCATACAGCAGCAGACATGTCACTAATATAACCTTCTGGATATGGTTCAACAGTCGCTTTCGTTGGGTAAATGATGTCATAGCCATTCATGTTCTCTATATGAGCCACAACGCGGTTTAGTTTCAATGTTTCAGTACTAAACTTTTGATGCAACTGTTCATAAGTTATACCCAATTTAAGCATTATTTCGTGTGTTTCAGTTGTAGCTGACCGTAAGTCGAGAGATGATTCTCCGAACTCGGTACTCCCAATATATGATTTGTTAAAATATATAACGTCATTCCTCTCAAGAACAATATGAGCGAGAAGATATGAGAGGGAGTCCGCCGTAGGGTCGACCTACTTGTTCCGGGGTGGAACACAGTTTCTTTTGCAACCTATACCGCTTTATAGAGGTTGAAATGCTGTGTTTAAAATTGCCAAGCGCAGCTCGATTGGTCACTTGGTTGCGGAGTTATGATCATTTGAAAATTTTTGCTTTTTCCGATTTTTGTCTCAAAAAACTGATCCGTCGATTCTTTGACAAAAAAATAGATGAAGACGGTAAGCTACAGTCTTGAAATTTTAACCACGTGTATAGAGAGTGTTAGCAATGTTCTGGAAGAATTTTCAGAGCTCTAGCTTATTTCTGTGATTCTGTGCATGTTCCTGAAAAAGGTACCAAAATATTTTTTGAGCCTTAGTGCCGTCCTAGCGGACCCTTACTTTTGACCGAACATAAGCCATCAAAGTAGTGGTCCCCAAGTACTATCAAATCATGTATGTTTCGGCGCGGAAGTCGCAGAAATAAAAAAATTATCGACCAAAAATCGATTTTTTGCCCTATTTTTGACCCTATTAGGAGAATCGCAGCGTGGTAACTTTTTAGCGGACCGTCCGATTAATGTGAAACTCGACACTTTTATAGTACTTTTTAAGGGCTATTAAATGGCGCATAAAACAGGTCGGAACGTTAAGAGGTAAAAAAGTTATACGCAAAATAGTAGAAGTACTACCAGCTAAGTCGGCTATTTCGATGCGCTGTTGGGGTACTGTAGAAAGTTATTTTTTAACCAGGTCATCAGTGCTTAGCAGCACTTGGCACAGTACTAATACTTAAAAGACGCGATGATATCATGTCAATGTGTGCACTTTGACTTCACTAAGGCTGAAAATCTTATGGATTATAGTAGTTAATAAGCATCTGTACTCTGCTCTTATAACGTGTGCTTCATGCACATCGCTTGCGCTCCTTTAGTGGTATTCTTTCGTCGACTTGTGGCACACGCT